>PVKS010005943.1:0-81659 GCA_004027875.1 Aplodontia rufa
CTAAACAGAAACTTCTCAACAGACAACACTGAGCAAGCCAATGAATACATGAGAAAGTGTTCTAAATCAGAGAAATGCAAGTCAAAACTACCTTAAGATTGCACCTCACTCCAGTCAGACTGGCAATGATGAAGAAAACAAATAATAACAAATGCTGGAGGGATTGTGGGGAGATAGGAACACTAGTACACTGTTGGTGGAAATGCAGACTGGTCTAGCCGCTCTGGAAAGCAATGTGGAGACTCCTCAAAAAATTACAGTTGGACCCACCATATGATCTGGCTATCCCTCTTCTGGGTATTTTCCCAGAGGATTTAGAATAATCAGCACATTACAGTGAAACAGCAATATCCATGTTCATAGCAGCTCAGTTTACAATAGCTAAATTATGGAACCAACCCAGATGCCTCTCACTGGATGAATGGATCCCAAAACTCTGGTATATATAAATATATATACCTACATACACAATGGAGTTCTCCTCAGCTATTAGGAACAATGATATTGCATCTATTGATGGAAAATGGATGGCAATGGAAGAAATCATTTTGAGTGAAGTTAGGCAAACACAGAGAGTCAAGGGCCGAATGGTATCCCTCATTTGTGGAGGCTAGACCTAAACCCAGGCTCAGGAGTAAAGTAGACAAATTCATAGTTTTACATGCAAATGCAAAATGTTAATATTTTACAGTGATACAGTTGCAATATACTTTATAAGATATTTGAACAAGCTATGCTGCATACCTGCACAAAATGTAAATGTTTAATCCCATTGTCAAATATTTTGAAGAATAACAAGGGATGATAGGAAGGGAGGAGAAGGGGAAATGTTGGAACTAAGATAAAGCAAGGTATATTCCAAGTAGTTATAAATGTCACTGTATATACTATAGCATATATATATATATAAAATGTTCTTCATAGGTATAAGAATTGTGTCACTGTATTTGGGTTTTCTAGGAACAATATATGACCCAGAAGAAAATCAAAGGAGCAGGGACAGGAGGAGGGAGGTAGAGGGATGTGGGAGGCATATTGAACAAATTGTATTGCTGAATTGCGTGCATCTAGAAATATGTGACAACTAGTCCCAACATTATGTAAAACTATAACACACTAATAAAAATTAATTTAAAAAATAAAAATAAATAAACTGTGTCTTTTGGGATGCTATTTAAATTCTGCCATGTTTGGCTTCCTAATCTGTAAATCAGAGATGATACTAATCCCTATTATATAAATCACTTCAGGATTAAGTTAACTAATCTATGTGTAAAGTATTGGGTACTCAGTTATATGGTTTATTATTTTTATTATTATAAAACCAAATAAAATGCAGATTGAATTAATGTAATATAATACATGATATTTTGCTGAAACCAAATAGCCAACACAAATATGGTACTGAGCTATAACATAAGATTCTTTAAATTCTAAACTCATGAACCACCTGTATACTGATTCAGTTTACCCACAAAATCATACTACTGGAAAAAGTGCATTAGCTCAGTGCACCATGATGGCATATGACCTTTTTCTAGAGTGAAATATATCATTTGTGCATTGTCTTCCTCTGTTCTCTTCTTATTCATTTATAACAAGGTATCATCACAAAGGCAGGCTCTAGCACTATGCCTCTGTATTTGAAATAAGATGGTCACACAGTTAATACTACACTTTTCAAATGTCATAAAAATGAAAATATAATCAAGAATCTACCACCAAAATTTCTTAGAAATGCTCACGTCTGGTGGGAAATCAGGATGAAAGCTAACAATGTTGGGTGCCCGGAATCAGATCTTAAATGAATAACCAACCACCATAAGATGAAAAGTAATAAATATAACTACAAACTCCTGCACTCATATCTAAAACATAAATTATACAAGTACAATTAGAAATACATATTCTGATAAGAACACACACATTAAGAACCAAGGAGCCCAGGACAGTGGTGCATGCCTATAATCTCAATGACTTGGTTGGCTGAAGCATAAGGATCACAAATTCAAAGCCAGCCTCAGCAATTAGTAAGGCCTAAGCAACTTAGTGAGAACTTGTCTCAAAATAAAAAATAAAAATGGTTTGGTATGTAGCTCAGTGGTAAACGCACCCCTGAGTTTAAACACGAATGCCAGGGTGGGGGAAAAAAACCAAGGAATTGTTTGATCTGCAATAGTGTGATGTACTTGCCAAAGAATGAGTAAGAATTCAGATACAATATTGAAAGCAAAATCTCCAACACAAAGGGAGTTCTACTCTGCTCCGTGCGGGTGGGAGTTCTACTCTGCCCCATGTAGGTGGAAATCATACCTAAAGTCATGTATTTGCCTCCAGATAATGCCCTTTGATAGGCTCCTAAACAACTTAGAATAAATGTATTGTGATGATTAAAAGCAACTGATAACCAAGCATGGTGGCACATGCCTGTAATCCCACCAAGTCAGGAGGAGAGAGAGTTTGAAGCCAGCCTCAGCAACTCTGCAACTCCCTGAGTAACTTAATGAGACCCTCTTTCAAAATAAAATATAAAAGGAGCTGGGGATGTGGCTCAGTGCTTAAGTGCTCCTGGGTTCAAACCCTCTACCACAAAAAAAAAAAAGAAAGAAAGAAATTGAAATTATCAGTTCCAGCAACACAGGCATATTGGTCCACTACTCTGGGCTTTAGCTTATCTGCCAAATGCAGATATTAATAACACGTATCTCATGAGATTGTCATGAGAATTAAATAAAGGTGCTAATGAACACAATGCCTAGCAAAGGTCTCAAAAAAATAGTCAAAACATTTTTAAGTACAATGAAGAACACAGGATAATGCATTTTCTTTGAATTCATTTCATATAAAAAGTATAAATAGAACTGAGAAGAATTAGCTGTGAGAAGAGTTATCTTGAAAAGAATAGGGGGTTGCTAAGTTCAAATATTTGAAAGTTGTTACACAGATGAAAGAACTAGGACTAACATGTCAAAGTTACAGGGATATTTTTTTAACTCAACCTAGGAAGAACTATTCAATGATGAGTTCAAAATCTAAGTTGTTGCCATAGGAAGTGGTGATTTTCACAGTAGAGGGAAGTTCCACAAGTACCCTGAGATTCCCCTAATGTTCCTCCAGTACAAAATATCTCAGTGAAATGTGTCAATTTCAGTGGCTTCAATATTGCAGAAGTCTAAAGACCAAAATTCTGCATGTGCAAGTCCCAAACACCTTCCTATGTTTCCTAGACTAATAGTTACTTGCTTTTACAAACTGAATTAGACAAAAATGGTACACTCATTTGGAGGAAAATTAGGAAGATGCTTGAATCTAAAACAAAATTATCACCTCCTCCAGTGTAGAGCCCAAAGCAAGCCCAACTCCCCTCCAGATTAATCTTACCCATTCTATGCAAACCTTTAACCTCTGGCCCAGTGGCATTTAAACAGTCAATTGGAAGTCTACTAGAAGTCAACTGGAATCATTTTTGCTGCTGTAGGCATACTGTACTTTTGTTAAACGACACAGTAAAGTAGAATCCAGGACTTCTTTTTTTTTTTTTTCTTTTATGGTGCTGGGGATTGAACCCAGGTGCTCTGCCACTGAACTATAGCCCCAGCTTCAAAAAAAAAAAAAAAAGAACTTTTTAACCTGTAATACTGTCTAGTGGAACAGGCTGCCTCAGGGAGAGTAATGACATTGCCAGTTAAAGTATTAGAATTAAGGCTAAGTGTGGAAGGTTCAAACTTGATTGCCTTTTAAGTCTCTTCCAAACATAAAATTCTGTCCTTCTACATAATAATAGTATAGTAACTTTCCATGGGTGCAAAGGGAAAACATTACCTGGATATATAAATAAATGGATCCAGATTAAAATGCTACACACCTTTACTTGCTATAAACATTTTAATTTAGAAAATAAAAACAAAACCTGTTTCAAGTAATGTTATTGTGATTTTCTTCACCAAGTATTAATATGTTTTAATAAATTCTTTCAGCATATTACAAAGGAAGAAGAGTTTTCTAAGAATACACAAATAGATGGCAAAGAAAAAAATTTTGTTTAAAAAAGCTTCAAGTGAAATCCCAGGATGCCAGTTACATAACATCCTCCAAAAGTATATGACAAGCTTGACTTTGATCCCTGTTTCCATTTCAGATCATGAAAAATAAAATTACCCAGTAGGACATGAAATTCAATACATAAAGCATAGGTGGACACAAGAAATGTATATAAAAAAGAAGTTACTTCCAGGTCGTCCCAAAACTGCACCCACAGTAAAACTTTGCCTTTCTGACTCTCTGACTCAAAAAGCAATGGCTTCCTATTGAACAGTTTCATTCTGTCTGTGCCACAAAGCACTTATGTGAAGATGCACATGGAGGCTTTTGAAACACTTGCTTCATATTTTTAAGAGTACATACCCATCTAGAGAATGTTCATTCTCTTCCTTTACAAAGAGCATGATGGTCTCAACCCCTGGCATTTCCTCTTTAACAAACAACAACTTGCACATAAGCTGAAAACGTCATTAAATGTACTTTCTTTAGTCATGCAGTGATTTAGTTGCCATGGTAATCTTTGGCAAACTTGAAAAATACTTTGAATGGGTCATTTCTATAATGCTTGTTTCTAAAGTTCTAGAACTTTAAAAAGTCCTAGAGGACAAAGAGACTACAAATGCTTTTCTCTTCAATGCCTAACTGTAGACTCAGTAAATGTAGCACAGTTCTTCACAATATGACATCCATTAAATTTCTGAAAATGATTAGTTCATCATATTCCAACTCAAGATCATTCTTACAGGCATCCATATCTTCCAGCAGAGTAAAAGCAATAACTTGGGTCTCTAAGGCACAGAAGGAAATTAATTCACAAAATAAGCACTTTCCTATAATAGCTCCCAAAGCTTTTCACAACGAGCACTGTCATTTTGACCTACCATCAATAACAGAGACGAAGTACACTGAGGCAGTTTAATAAAGGAACAGCTGACAACTCAGGATCTGAACACATTCAGGCTGCTACCCAAGAAAGCCAATGTCCAAGAGTAGGCTCTAATGATTCACAGCTCTACTTTACTCTACTTTACTCTCATCAACTATGTCAGGACTCAAAAGGTTTTAGAAAACACTGTCAGGAAGACTTTTTGGCTAATAGCTACATTTGACAACTGACCTTTAATCTTTATTTCACATTATCATCCTATCATTAGCCAAGTATAATACATGAACATTTTTCAAATACGACTTCATGGCCCAAAGATATTCTAAAGACTTCATCTGAAGAAAGCACTATTATTAGCTTTACCAGACTCTGACTCTATGCTGGATTTTTAAAAAGAACTTAATTAATTAAAATCAATGGTTTCATTGGAGTTGAATAAGCAGTCACACACTATTCATTTCCTTCTTTTCTAAAGAGCTCTCTTAGCCACATCAGAATAGGATAACATGAGTTAAAGCAGTGTACACTCTGGAAGAAAAAGTACTGACCTGGAAGACAAGAAATTTCTTTGACCTTCAGAAGACTATTTCATATCCCTTGGTCTATTGCCTCATCTGTAATATAAGATAATTGAACTAAATAGGAGGGAATTTGGCTCCAGTTCATGTAGCAGGAGCAGAGGGAAAAGTGCAATACAATGAAAGATGAGATTTGGCCAAGTAAGTAGAGGCACACCACCCCTCAAAGATTTTGATATTTACCCTAACAGAATCAGGACTTGATCCACTGAAGAATTTAAACAAGGGAATGATGTATTCAGATATAAATTTTGGAAAGCTCACTATTTGGACTGGAAATCAGAGCAGAAACATGGAAATCAGTCAGTAGACCACTAACATAGCCCAGGTGACATATTATAAATGTTTATACTAGACTCATGGCAGTGAAGATGAAAGTAAAAGGATGGATTTAAGAGATATTTATTTGATGCTTTAGTCTATTTGTACTATTATATCAAAATACCTGAGGCTGAGTAATTTATAAAAAACAGAAGTTTATTTCTCAAATTCTGGAGGTTGAGTTCAAGACCAAGATACAAGCAGGTTTGGTGTCTGGTGATGGCCTGGTCTCCATGTCCAAGGGCATCTTATTGCCTTGTTCTCCAGAAGGGACGATAGCTCTGTCTTCACATAGTTGAAGGGGTAGAAGACTAAGAGAGCAGGAAACTCCCTCTATAAAGCCCAGTCATAAGGCCACGTAATTTCATTCACAAGGGCAGAGAACCCTATGAATCAATCACTTTCTAAGTTACACCTCTTAATACTGTTGCACTGAGGATTGTTTCAACATGAATCTTAAAGGAGAGACCATCATTTAAGCCATAGATAGCTGGTGGTAAAAACAAGACTTCATGATGGAGAGTACAGAGGACTTGTCAGGAGTGGCTCCAAAGTTGAGGGCTGACTGGTGATGCCATTTACTGGAACAGAAAATCCTGGAAGGGAGTCAGTTTAGCATAGATCTAGGAGAAAGTTTACAAGTTCAATTTTGAACAAATTAAGTTAGAGGTGTTTCTAAAATATCCAAATGGGAATGACCAAGGCAGTAATGAGTCTGGAGCTCAGAAAAGGGATCTGAGCTGGAATTGTTATTAAAAATTCATTGGTGTAGGAGGGAGACCAGCAGTAGAAGAAAGGGACCAGGGAAGGAAAGGGAGGATAGAAGGAAAAGGGGAAATACTAGGGAATGATATTGACCAAATGATACTGTTATATTGTGCACATGTACAAATATGTAACAACAGATGCCATATAATGTATAATTGTAAAGCAAAAATAAAAAATATGGTAAAGAAACATTTAGTTGTTGGGTATATCCTTCCATGTTACAGTAGAAATGGCTATAAAAATGATCTGAATGTGCATTTTTATTATAAGCAATAAACTGAATCTATTAATTTTTTTAAAAAAATTAATTGTTGTAGGAAAGATAATTGAAGCCCTGGGTATAGAGCTAGTATAGAATAAGAAACAAGAAGCCCTAGAGTAAAGCTCTCAGGAGCTCTGACACTTAACCACTAAAGGAACTTAGAAGGGAAAAGTCATGTAACTGAGGAGGAAACCAGAATGTGGTAGTATAGAAGATAATGGAAAGTATTTTCTTGGATGGAGAGTTCAACACTGAAGTAAGCGACAGGGGGTCACTGGTGACCTTAACTTTTTCTGTGGAATGACAAGTTTGTAAGTGAGATTAGAATGAGTTTTTAAATTTTTTTAGAATTCCACAAATTTTCACATAGTAATTTACCCTAAAAGAATCTTAAATGGGAAATCACAAAAAAGAACATTCAAATAAAATGTCTTTAAAAAAAAGATTGGATTCTGTGCAGTGTTCTGTTAAAAAAAAAAAAAAAGTCCTAAGACAAAAACCATAATGGATTTCTACATCCCCAGGGGCAGTACCTCTTGGTGAAGAATTTTAAACTCCAATCAAGTATAGGATATGCCTTCATGATTCCAGTCCCAACAAATCTTAGGGCTTTATGATATCATGTTGGCAGGGTCTGTGACAGGTAACCACTGGATACATGAAACTGACTTATTGCAAGGAACTTGGGTACTTAGGACATCATAGACATCTGAGAAGCACATTCCATTCTAAGAGACTATGCTAAGTGCTAGAGCACAAAGAAAAGGTGTGTAGTCAATTCAAGCCAATGGTGGAGTCTAGGGAGCCTTGTAATATCATGCTTACTCTCTCCCAGTTCACAGCATGGGCCAAATGTGAGATGACTGGTTTTTTTTTGTTTGTTTGTTTGTTTGTTTGTTTTTTGTTTGTGTTTTTGGAGGTACTAGAGGTACTAGAGCTTGCTTCAAGCACCTCCTTGAATAGTATGAAATGATCCTGGAGACGGTACCGCCTTCCTCTTCCAAGTCATCTTTGGCAGCTGTGCTTATTACTCATTTGTTTACTCATTCATTCATTCATTTTTCCATCAGTCTCTAATCTTTCAACCATATACCACCCCGGGAAATTCAGTGGTGAGCAAGACAGACATGGTCCTTGACCTTGTGAAATTTACCAATGAGAGATCATTAAACAGTTCAAGACATATTTTTCCACACAAAGTTTAAGAGGTCAGGAGCCTTGATTGTTGGAGTGGAGCTATCGTCCACCTATGGCCATTACGGGAACTATTTAGGGAAAAGAGTGAGAGAGCCCCTGAGGAGCCATGGGATGGGTGTAGTTTAGAAAGGGAATGTTGAGGGATATGATGAAGTACCTCGTAGGTACCAAATAAACCCACTGATAAAAGAAATGAAATCATATTAGCAGCATTTTATTTTTAGAATCATAGATGCTGAAATTTGGAAGGGACCTCTGATGCCACATCATCTCCTTTCCCTCCCAATGTAGGGTTCCTCTATACTGCAGCTCCAGTATTCATTCCGCTTTACAAGGCAGCTGATTTTGTTGCAGAACAGTGGTGTTATGGTGTTTAGTCCCTGTCCTACCCTCTCCTTTGTCCTGGATGATCTGCTTATGCTTCTGCCCTTGTGGCAAAGGCCACATCACTACAACCCAGAAGGGACCTAACCCTGCTCCAGCACTGAACCAATATTTTTTAAAAAGATCATAATCCTGCCTTCACTGGATTGTTAAAAGGTGCTCAGCATATCACTTCATCAAAATGACTGCTTCTTGTTTCCCATTCTCCTTACCTTGGCCCCAGGTTCTTCTGCTTTATATAGTCCATATAATTATTTGCTCTTCAACTCAAGACCTATCAAATCCCAACACCTTAGCTCAGCCTATTTCATGTTAAGGGAGCTTCTTCCTCCCAACAAAGCAGGGCAATGCTCTGTACACCTGTTAGAACATCCACTTGTTTAGTCTCAAGAATTGTGAGTTCCAAGTCTCCATTTTGACACTTCCAAGCAATATGAGTGTAAGCATGTTGCTAACTGCAGCCCAAGAGTCCTCAACCACAAAAAAAGGCATGATAACACCTATCTATTTCATGGTGGGGTCAGGATGATCAAATGAGTTAAATTAAGAATACATTGGAAATCATGGGGCATAAAATGTATCCTACATTTCCCTACATTCTCTGTCCCCAGGCATCAGTCAGACTTTGGGATGTGGACAGTCTAACCTCTGTTCCACTGTGATAATATCTGGATTGCAGGCTCTATTCTACCCTCATGAGCAGCACTAAATATATCATCCCTTTCTACAAATACATGATGGCCCTTCCTGAAGGCTCTCCTTTCGCCTCCCTCCTATTTAGTAATACCACCTCTTAATTCTTTTTTCTAGTACTGGTTCTTGCTCTCAAAATTAGTTTATTTTTATCATATTGCTCCTTGCATCCTCCTCTATAAGCTTCCAGTTTTAAATATTAAATTGGAGTCTTCTTTTATGGGAAGCAAGGGGAGGCAGAGGCTATAGCATTCAGTGAAAATTCCTAGGACACATGTGCCATGAAGAGAGTGCTGCTGCCTGAACAAACCTCATTAGCTTTCCAGCTGCCTCTGCATGTGTATCTCTCTATTGACAGTGATTATGCAAATGTGATATTTGTTTTAATGAGTATGTCAGGTCTGTTTTGCTGTAACATTATATAATGATTGATGTGGTATTAAAGTAACAACTTGTTGACAACTGCATAGGAATCACTAGAGCTATAAAAATAAAGGTCTGACAAACTTCTCTCTTCTAACAGTAGCACAACCCAAGCTGGATAACAGGAGTTCAAATATTCTGTAAGGCAATTCCTATGACATGAAGAAAATCCAGACATTTGGAAACAATACCTAGTCATCATTTTTGTTTTCTTCTTTGGAGGCATGGGTGGCATGGGACTCTGGCCATTTGTCTAACCTTAGAGAGGTAGTCTAGAGATGGGGGCTCTCTCCATAAAGTCCTAGGGTTGGGGAAATGGAGATACAAAATGAAAGAATGATTTAAAAAAAGAAAGAATGGCAAAGTGGTTTTGGAGTCAGACCACACCAAGGTTTGAATGCTGGTTTCTAGCCCTTCTTGCTGTAATATCTTAGAAAAGTCACTTATTCTCTATAGATCTTGGTTTTCTTATTTGTAAAGTACAGATAAAGGATAATGCCTAATTCTTGGGGTGTTGTAAAAATTTAATGAGGTACAACCTGTAAAGCACTTAGCATAGTACATGGGACAATAAGTAGTTTATTAGAGGCTAACCAAAGGAGGTTGCTTTCTGTTCAGTGTCTTAGTTAATAGGGAAAATAGATCTATCTTCCCATAGTTTCCTCCCTCCAGCCTCATTTCTCCCTACCCTGATGGCTTCTCCACATGAAATGCAAAAAATCAAGCTCTCTTTTGGGGAACTGCTGAACTGTCCTCTCACAGGCTTTAATAGTTGTATGGCAGAATCAAGGAAGAGTATCTTGCTCACTCACTACCTGAACTTGAGTAAGAAGGAAGAATGGCAGGCTGCAGAACTAGCCCCAGTCACTCTCTAAAACACAGGGAAAACAACACATCAAAACTGAGTCAATTGCCAAGACAACTTTTGGCCAAAATCCATACTCATGTCATTGAGTTTACCATAGAATCCCTGCTTATTATTCTGATCCTGCCTACCACAACACACATTTGTTGGTATTTCACCAAAAATCATATAAGGTTGGTAGTGAAAAAGTTACATCATAGGCCACCAGTCAGCCATTTCAACTTCTTTCTCCCAACTCTGAAAAATGGTGCATGGGAAATGAACAAACAACAACAAAATTGATAGAATATCTGCATTCTTTTGACAAACTAAAGTAAAACTGAAGGCTTCTGAGCATTTCTTGTTGTCATCTCAGAGGCGAAAACATTATCAAGAAAGACTAAGCTCAACAGGGGCAACAAGTCTAACCTTCAGTCTTATTTTATTTCCAACAGTCTCCAAGTTATTTAGAAGTCTGGAATCAGAACTAGGAGAACTGGGAACATTTCACCCTGTTTTCTTTAAGATAATCTGAAAATTTTTTCTCAATTCATTCTTCTTAAAATGTCAAATTCCTTATATCTATACACAAAATCATCTGCCTTATGATCTAAGGTCATCCATTTTCTGTACCATCAGTAGACTGGTGGTAGTTTCAGGACTTGATCTGCTAAGATTGGGTACAAATTTAGTCTATGCCCTCCTGGATTTTCAATCTGTGCTGTATGTACTAAGGTTTTATTATAAAATTAATTTACACATTTCAAATATTTGAAGGCATTCTTAAAATTGAAATATGCGAAAACTTTAAAAAATAGTTTGATCTACAAATAATTCAAAAACTTTTTAACAATTAAAGGTCTTAACCTCTCCCCCATGAAAAATTTAGCCAGAATTCCTAATGAAATAAAGTGATTTGAATTTTAACTCATATAGCACAAGATTAAATGTTTCTAAATCAAGTTGCTAAAAAATATACAAAAAGAGGCTGGGGATATGGTTCAGTGATAGATTACTTGCCTGGCATGTATAAGGTCCTGGGTTCCATCTCCAGCACTTCAAAATTTTAAAAAGTACACAAACACACACACACACAAACATATACACACCCAAACACATCCTAAATAATTCATTGTCAGTCAATATTTAGGTGTCATTTTCAGATCCCAAGAATGGGGTTGAGCTGAAACAGCTGTGAAAAGGATCTATGAAATCAGGCACTGCCTGGCGAACCCTTCCGAAGCAGTAGCTCAATAATACCCCATCCCTTACAACAGAAAAAAACAACTCATCATTATAGGCTACTATCTTTTTAATTTAAGAATAGTATTTAACAAGCTTATTTTAGAATCTGATTCATTATCATTTTTAGGAAATTTAATGGCCCTAAACCTTTTCTATCACACCATGTGTGATTACACCTAATTAAAGTTCACATCTTTCGCAGAAAGGTGGGACATCAGTTCTAATTTTATGCACTAGTGTGATCAAGGACACAAAACATCAGATTGCAGATCAGGATACTCAGCTTCTATTCCTGATTTGGTCACTACTTTTCTGGCTTTTCTTTAATGCCTCAGTTTTTCCATTCATGATATATAGGTATTAATGCCTGGCTTTTGTCAGATTTCATTAGAATAAATTATGTCATCATTACTCATTTAAAAATCATTGAGCCCATGCTGTGTGCTACGTACCATCCTATCTGCAATAAATACAATAGTGAATAAGCAAGGCATAATTCATAATCTGACAAAATTTCTATTTGTTCAAAATATATCTACTGCTATCCAATAACTGATATGAAACTTTAGGAACCACTACGGATACGTTAAATCACTAAATCAACCAACATATCACCTAATGCTTACTGAATATTTATAACGTATAAGTCTTTGTACCAGGTATGATAACATTTTTGTTAGACCCACACAGCAAGAAGATAGAGGTCATACTCATCATTGCACCCTATCTCTCCAAAACCTTGCATAGTCTCCATACTCAGCAGTGTTCAGTATACACTTGTTGACTGAAGAAATGCATAAGTATGTGAATGAATAAAACATAATCATAATCATAGTCCCAGCTATCAAGAGGTTAGAATCTATAGAATATTAAGGTATCTATTCATCCAAGGCAACTATTCATCCATTTAAAGCAATCTAGGCATCCAATAAATGATAGTATGTCATTAAAAAGCAAGAAGAACACAGAAGAATTTGAAGCAGAAACTCAAACAAATACCTGATACCTGTGTTCACAATAGCATTGTTCATGATAGACAAAAGATGGAAATAATCTATGTGGCCATCAGTGGATGAATGGATAACCAACCTTTAAAAGGAAAGAAATTTAGACATACTAAAACACTGGTGAACCTTGAGGACATTATCCAAAGAGAAATAAATCAGGTATAAAAGGCAAATACTGTGTTTCTACTTATATGAGGTACCTAAAATAGTCAAATCCCCAGAGACAGCAGAATGGCAGTTACCAGGAGCTGGAGGGAAGGAGAAGGGACTTTTTGTTTAATGAATATAGAATCTTAATTTGAGATAATGGAAAAGTTCATGTCTTTGGCTGTGATAGCTATTTATCAACCCCATCACCACAATCTACACAAAATGCTGCCCACTCTGCAGTTCTGTTGCATCATAGTTAGTTCCCACCAGGAATGTCAGCTCCAAAACAGGGAAGGTCTAGAAACATCAATGTTTATAGAACCTACACTAGTGCCTGACTTTTAGTGACTGCTTCATAAATATTTCATGCACTTTACTCAGCAAATCTTTGTTAAGTATCTAGTATGTGCTAAGCACCTTTATAAGTAAGTCCTAGAGACACATCAGTGAAGAAAACAGATAAAATTCACTTCCCTATAGTGCTTACATTCTACTGTGGTAGAAAAGCATTAAATTCATTAATGAAAAATTAAATAAATAGGGCTGGAGCGGAGGTTCAGTGGTTACGGTGCTTGCCTGGAATGTGCAAGAACATAAATTCCAGCACACATACACGATAAAGTGTCGGAGCAATGAAGGCCATGTGAAAACTAAATAAAAATGATTCTCTCTTTCTCTCGCTCTCTCTCTCTCTCTGTCCCTCTCTCTTAAATAAATAAATACATAAACAATCCAGTATGTTAACAGGGGAGATATGCTATAGAAAATGAATGGAGGGGGAACCAGGGGGAATTGGGAATCACAGTACAGAAGAAGGGTGGGAATGGAAGAGGGTCAAATTTTTTTAAGGAGTAAAAGCTGCACTTAGAGAAGGCAATGTTTAAGCAAAGACTCAAAGGTGGTGAGGAAGGGAGCCATCCCAAAATCCCTGGAAAGAGCACTATAGGCAGCCAATACAATAAGGGAATAGCTATTACAAAGGTTCTGTGACTTCAAGGAATAGTGAGGAAGACTATAGGTCTACAGGAGAGTGAGCAGGTGGGAAAAGGTGTAAGAAGAGGTCAGAGAAATTGTAAATCTTGTAAGTCAATCTTCATTCTTTGGTTATGACTTTGAGTGATATGAAGAGTCACTTTAAGATCTAAAGCAGAAGAGGGTCAGGTTGTGGTTTTAACTTTAGAAGGACACTCTAGCTGCTGTGTTAGGAACATATTATAAAGGAACAAATATGGACACAGAGAGACAAATTACAAGAATTGCAGTGATCGAGGTGAGAGATAGTTAAAAACTAGGACCAGGATGTAGGGAAAGCGGGGTGGGGGAAATGATCAGATTCTAGAACCAAGAAATACATTGGCCAACTGAATATAGGACAAGAAAAAAATCAAGAATGACACCAAGTGTTTTGGCCTGAACAGCTGGAATAACAGTTAACACCATCAACTGAAACAGAAAACTGCAGGTGGAACAGGCTCAGAGGGAGGATTTTAGTGTGGCTATGTGGAGGGGGAGACAAAAATGTCCATCAGGGAGCTGGACACACACTTGGGAATTCAAAAAGAAGTTCTAGGTTAAAAGTACAAACTTTGGAGTAATGAATAGATGAATACAGGCTCTGAGCAATGGTAAAAGATATTTTCATTTCTTCAAGGAATCTTAATATTTTGTAGCTGAAGGAATGGCTTCCAAAGAGTATGAACAAAGTTATTTATCAAGGTAACAAGTCAAAACCTCACCTTCTAATGCTTTCCACTATTTCATTTTAAAGTAGTGTCTCTTCAGATGTGGTCTACCGAACTTCTGAATCAGAATAAGGTCAACTTTAACAATAAGCACTCATGGTAATTCTCATGCATACCCAGATCTGAAAACCACCCTCTCTGTGTGTGTAGAACTCTGAGGCACATAATGTCATTTGGAAGCTCCCATGTTTATACCTATCATGGCAATTAAGTGTGGATCACAAATGATGGGCGCAGTCTAAGGACATGATCACTAGGAATCCCTAATAACCAAGTTACCTAATAACAGTCACAGACTGACACAGGGAAAGGAATTTATCAATATTCAAAGAAGTATTTTTCTGGGCAACCTTCTGAACAATTTCCTGCATCATCTCCATAGCAACCTTGATTATTTGGCTTTAAGATGGATCTCTCTTGCTCTGAGTTGTAACAACTTCAGTTTGGGTGAGCATGCTGTTTCAAGAAACATACTACTATTCTGTTGTTTCTCAGTCATATTTGATTGTGTGGTGTCAACATTTAGGAACATATTTCCCCATGAAAAGTTTTCTAGTTCTTTCTAACCTTGATTTTTTTTTCTTTGACTGTTTTTTGTTTGCTCAGCACACAATTTTGGTTACTCAAGGGAAAAATTAAAAAAAAAAAAAACACCAGATACTTGAAAGGATTCTCCAGGGAAATGCTAATTCCAGGAGATTGTACAAACACATTAATAGTTTCCTTGGGTAGGGAAGATGGCGACCAGCAGGAGGGCTGCATGTAGAATCTCTCCATGAAGCGAGACACCAACGGTGGGAAAAGTGCCTTTCTGTAAGGTGGGTGAACAGCAAAATTTTTGCCTTAACTCATTAGTATTCAAACAAGGAAATTTAGAGACACAGAGGCTTGGATAAACTAAATGAACAAAAAATCCAAATAGGGAACTAACAGCTCTGGCTGCAAGGACCACCACCCAGCCAGTGGGCTGCTGGATTGGCACAGAGGGGAGGGAACGGCACACACAAATAGAGGAAAAACAAATTGGCATGGAGATTTCAGATATCTGAAGGGCTAGTGCTGTGTCCCATGGCAGAACCTAGGGACTGCATTAGTGCATGCAACTCAGACTCCCCCCAGTCTGGCTACAGTGAGCCAAGGCCATCACCATTTTGACTTGGTGGGCAGTCCAAAGAGCTGCTCCAAGAACTAGGACTTCAGATCAAAGGTCACCCCATTGGCTGCACCATCAGGCAGCCGACCACTCTAGGACCCCAGTGTTCTGACTGTCTGCCCCGAGGGCTGAGTGGGCCTGCAACTCTCAAATAGAGACATCCCCTATACCCCCAACATACGCACTGCAGGCTGAGTTTGCTTTCAGGATTCTGCATCACAGGCAGTTCCACATGACCTACACGGGCTGGGAGAGGCAAGCTTCCAGGACCTGCGACTCTGGTGCACAGATACCACCTGGTCCTCTCAGGCTGGACAGAGATTACCTTCAGCCTCAGTGACCTATGAACAGAAGGGGCAACTTGGGACCAGGCCTTTCCTCTGCCTTCAGGCCCTGAGACATGGGAACAGAGGCAGTCACTTAGGCCCTGTACACTCCAAGTGGGACTTGGCTTCCATGCCCCTTGAGTTTGCATTTGAGACCTCCCCATCACAGGTCTGGCTGAGCTGGTGTCTTCTTCTTTCCACCCACCCTCTTGCAGGGGCTGAGACTGACTCAGACAACATCTCTTAGGGGCAAGTGGGGACCTCGGATCACTCAAGTTTGAGGCAACAGCTGTCCCAGAAGAGCTCAGTTCGGGCCTGCCACTCCCCTAGGACCAGCAAGAGACCCTTGCAGCTGCTCCAGGATCCAAAAGACTGCCAGTGGCTCCTGGGGCCCCAGCTTAAATGGGGCAAGAGCTTGTGTAGGCAAACACTAAAATGTCCAGGGGTTCAACCCAGGTAGCCCAAAAGGCTGTATTCATAGGAAGCAGAGTCAGTGAAAGACTACACTCTCTCCACAGGAGAAGAATATGGGGAGGACTCCTGGGAATTTGACTTCCATCTGAGAACAGCAAAACACAGTCTCTCCAGCAACCTCACCTTGGAAGTGCCTCTACCCAGATGTCAGATATGAATATAGACCCCTATAAACTCTTTTTTTTTTTTTTTTTGGTGGTGTTCCTCTATGTTTATATTCTCTCTCTCTCTCTCTCTCTCTCTCTCTCTTTGATCTGTTTGGCATTATTGCTTCTTGTATCTTGGTTCTTGTGCTGTGTTTGTATTGCTGTGGTTTAATTTGTGGTTGTGATCTTGCAAACTACTCCATGGTCTCTTTGTGCTGTAGAGTCTCCCAGTAATAAACCTCTCTGCTACCCACTTTTTCCCTTTCCTCTGACAATGCCTAAACTTTATTCTGCTCTCTCTCTCTCTCTCATCCTCCCTCAAAGTCATTACTCCAATACCTTCCCATTTCTTTATTTTAGCAGAATAGCCTATGTCATCTCCACTCCCTTATTGCTCTCTCCAAATTCACAAGTTCCTCCCTAACTTCCTATCACATTCCCTTTGCTCTCTTGACTTTTTTTTCTTCACCTACAGAAGTTTTGGAAAACTGAAATGAATGCCGCACTTGAAAACAAGTGTTTGCTTTCAGACCAAGTATAGTCTGAGGACTCTCATGGAAGAAAACTGCTAATCTGTTTCCTCTTTATACATGGTAATTAACATTGTAACAGCTACAGTTGGCACAAAGTAACCAGATCAATTTTGTCTATTGTATGCATTGGCTGTACATATTGACTCTTAACCCCTTTCTCCTGAAGTATTAAAAATCATAAAAGTCCATAATAATTCATAAGTTAGGGAGCCAGCCATTGAACTGTACTATCCAAATTGCATCCTAGCCCAATTAAGCAAAGAGACAAAAACTCTACACCCACCAACAAAGCTCCCAAGTGAATTATTCAGTGACAGATCTCAAGCCCCACTCCCTGAAGCTGAAAATGAAGAAAAAGGGGAACAATCCTTCACCCTAAACCCATAGCTCCCCACCCAAGGAGTCCATGGACAGGGTCCTAGATGAAAACCTACAAAAAAGTATCAATGATCTGATCAGTAAATCAATCAAAGAATTAAAAGAAAACTTAAGGAAGGAAATAAAAGCAATTTCAGGAGCTGAGAGACCACTTTGATAAAGATCTAGATATTCTGAGATGTAATAGAGATGTAATAGAGCTCTTAGAATGGAAAAACACAGTCAACCAAATTAAAAGCTCAATGGAAGATACTAATATCAGAGTTAACTCAGTAGAAAATAGAACCTCAGCTCTTGAAAAACGAATATCAGACAATAAAGACAGGCTGAGCAATGTTGAGTGCAAGGAGGATAGACAAGAAAAGAAACTTACTGAGCATAATCAGAACTTCCAAGAAGTATGGGATGAGAGGAGAAGAAACAACATGAGAGTTATTGGGATGGAAGAAAACATAGAGCAACAAATGGCATAAAGAATATTCTCAATAAGATATCCAAAGAAAATTTCTCCCACATCAGAATTGATCCAGAAATTCAAATTCAAGATGCCTATAGGACACCAAACAGACCTAACCAAATGAGAAACTCACTGAGATACATCATATATAAAATGAATAACAGAGAAATCAAGGGAAGAATTTTAAAAGCAGTAAGGGAAAAACACCAAATCACATTCAGAGGCAGACCAATAAGAATTACTGTGGATTTTTGAGATCAGACAATAAAGGCCAGGAGAGCATGGAATGATATTTTTCAAATATTGAAAGAAAACAATTTTCAACCAAAGATACTATACCCTGAAAAACTCAGCTTTAAATGTTATAGGGAAATAAAATACATTCATGATAAGTTCATACTAGCAAGATACATGAACACAAAACCAGCTCTACAGAGAATACGCAAAAACAAACTTCACTCTGAGGAATAAGCTAACAACTCCCAAAGCCCATAAACAAAAGAGTGTTAATAATAACATAACAGACTAAAAGATATCCAAGATGGCACAAAATACAGCAATGGTCACAATGCCAGGGACCCAGAATCACATATCTATTCTGAACATGAATGGTCTCAATGCCCCAATCAAAAGACACAGATTAACAGACTGGATCAAAAAACAGAACCCAACAATATGCTGCTTACAGGAGACACACCTCATAGCCAAAAACAGACACATATTGAAGGTGTCTTGTGGCCCAAAAAAGCAAGCCAGTGTTGCGATCCTTATATCCAACAAAGTCAATTTTGACAAAAAATTAGTCATAAAGGATAAAGGTTACCACATCATAGTAAAAGTAACAATACATCAAGAAGACATAAGAATAGTTAACATTTATGCCCCTCACAAATATATGGAAAAAGACATTAAACTTTTTATTAGATTTCAACACAATATACTGGGGGACTTTAATACACCACTATCAACAATAGACAGATCATCAAAGCAAAAAATCAATAAAGATATCTCTAACCTAAACAACTCTATCAATCAATTGGACTTAACAGACATTTACAGAATATTCCATCCCAAATCAGCCAAGTTTGCCTTCTTCTGAGCAGCACATGGATCCTTCTCCAAAATAGATCACATCCTAATCTACAAAGCTAATATTAGCAAATACAAAAAAGTTGATACAATCCCATGTATCCTGTCAGACCATGATGGTATGATCTTAGGAATTAACAGCAAGAAAAACAACAGAAATACACAAGTACTTGGATATTGAATAATACCCTCTTAAATGAAGAATGGATCAATGATGAAATAAGAACAGAAATCAAGAAATTCTTAGAAATGAATGAGAATGATGAAACAACATGTTGAAATCTATGGGATAGTATGAAAGCATTCTTAAGAGGTAAATATATAGCACTGAATGCCTTCATCAAAAATCAGGAAAGAGCCCAAATAAATAGGTTTATGTTCCAACAAAAATCCTTACAAAAAAAGGAACAATCCAATCCCAAACCCAACAGAAGGCAGGAAATAACTAAGATCAGACTTGAAATCAATGAAATTGAGAACAAATAAAAACAATACAAAGTATCAACAAAACAAACAGTTGGTTCTTTGAAAAAATAAATAAGATTGTCAGACCCCCTAACCAACCTCACCAAAAGGAAGAATAAAGTGAAGCAAATCAACAAAAATCAAGGATGAAAATGGAGATATCACCACTGATTCAACCAAAAGCCAGAGGATTATCAGAACTTATTTCAAAAAGTTATACCCTTCCAAGTTTGATAACCTGGAAGAAATGGACAAATACCTAGCCACGTACAACATTCCCCAATTAACACCAGAGGACACTGAAAATCTAAGCCAACCCATCTTGGGTAGCAAAATTGAAACAGCAGTCAAAGTCCTTCCAAAAAACAAAAGCCCAGGACCTGATGGATTTTCAGCAGAGTTCTACCAGACCTTTACAGAAGAATTACCACTTCTTTGTAAGCTATTCCATGAAACTGAAAGGGTCAGAACTCTCCCAAATAATTTTTTTAAGAGAGAGGGACAGTGAAAGAGAGAGAGAGAAAGAGAAAGAGAGAAACAATTTTTATTTAGTTTTTCATGTGGTTTTCATTGTGTACATGGTGCTAGGGTTTGAACTCACATTCACATGTATGCAGGGCAAGCACAATAACCACCAAACCACCGCTCCAGTCCCCCCAAATACTTTTTTAGAGCAAATAAAACCTTGATACCAAACCCAACAAAGACACATCAAGAAAAGAAAACTACAGACCAATTTCTCTGATGAACACAGATGCAAAAATCCTTAATAAAAATCCTAGCAAACCACATCTAAAAATATATCAAAAAGATAATACATCACAATCAAGTGGGGTTCATTCCATGAATGCAAGGCTGGTTCACCATACACAAAACAATAAATGTAATACATCACTTAAACAGAATTAAAGATAAAAATCATATGATCATCTCAATTGATGCAGAAAAAGCCTTTGATAAAATTCAACACCCATTTATGCTCAAAACTCTGGAAAAGACAGGGATCAAAGGAAGATACTTTAATGTTGTAAGAGTCATTTATGACAAATCCATAGCCAACATCATGCTTAATGGAGAAAGACTGAAAGCATTCCCTCTGAATTCAGGAACAATATAAGGCTGTCCACTCTCATCACTCTTATTCAACATAGTCCTCAAAACCCAAGCCAGAGCTACCAGACAAGAGAAGGAAATCAAAGGAATGCAAATAGGAAAAGAGGGAGTCAAGCTATCTCTGTTTGATGATGACAAGACCCAAAAAGCTCAATCAGAAGACTTCTAGAGCTTATAAATGAATTTAGCGAAGTGGCTGGTTGTAAGATCAACACTCATAAATCAATAGTTTTCCTATACTCCAGCAGCAATTCCACTGAAGAAGAAATCAACAAATCCATCCCATTCACAATAACTTCAAAAAGAATAAAATACTCAGGCATCAATCTAACAAAGGATACAAAGGATCTCTACAGTGAAAACTATCCAGCATTAAAAAAAAGAAACTGTGGAAGACCTGAGTACATGAAAAAACATTCTGTCGTGTTCTTGGTTAGGCAGAATCAATATAATTAAAATGGCCATTCTGTTGAAAGTCCTGAATAGATTCAATGCAATCCCCATCAAGATACCAATGACATTCTTCACAGATATAGAAAAAGCAATCCTCAAATTCATTTGAAATAACAGGCAACCCAGAATAGCCAAAATAGCCTTTTTCTTACTAAGCAAGAAAAAGGAAAAAGGAGGTGTCACAATACCTGACCCAAAATTATACTATAGGGCTATAGTAACTAAAACAGTATGACATTTACAGACATGAAGACCAATGGAACAGACTACAAGGTACTGAGACAAACCCATAAATCTTTAACCATCTGATATTTGATAAAGGGGGCAAAAATATAGTGTGGAAGAAAGACAGCCTATTCAACAAGTAGTACTAGATAAACTGGATAGCCACATGCAGACAACTGAAATTAGATCCTATCTCTCACCCTGCACAAAAATCAAATCAAAATGAATCAAAGAGTTAGAAATTAAACCAGCAACTATACAAGTGCTAGAAGAAAAAATACGATCAACACTCCACCACATCAGTATAGGCACTGCCTTCCTTAACTAGACTCCTATAGTGCAAGAATTAAACCCAAGAATAAGTGAGTGGGATGCCATTAAACTGACAAACTTCTGCACAGCTAAAGAATTAGTCAAGAGTGTCGAGAGAGAGACTACAGAATGGGAGAAAATCTTTGCCTAATACACCTCAGACAGAGGGCAGAACCTAGAATATACAAAGAACTCAGAAAGCTGAACACTAAAACTGCAAATAATCCAATCAATAAATGGGCTAGGGAACTAAGCAGAAACTTCTCAACAGAGGATAAAATGTTCTACATCACTAGCAATCAGAGAAATGCAAAAACTTCAGTAAGATTCCATCTCACTCCAGTCAGAGTAGCAAAAATATACAAAAACAGACGCTAGAGGGTTGTGGGAAGAAAGGAACACTAACAGACTGTTGATGGGACTGCAGACTTGTACAGCCACTCTGGAAAGCAGCGTGGAGACTACTCAAAAAACTAGGGTTGGAACCACCTTACGATCCAGTTATCCCACTCCTGGGTATTTTCCCAAAAGAGCTAGAATTGGCATACCACAGAGACATAGTTACATCAGTGTTTATAGCAGCTCAATTTACAATAACTAAACTATGGAACCAACCCAGATGTCCCTTTCTGGATGAGTGGCTTCAAAAACTGTGGAATATGTATACAAGAGTTCTATTCTGCTATTAGAGAGAACAATATCATGACATTTGCAGGCAAATTGATGGAGATGGAAAAAATTATGCTGAATGAAATATCCCAAACTGAGAGACTTAAGGGCGGAATGTTTTCTCTCTTTTGTGGAAGCTGGAGTAAAATCTAAGACAGATTGAAAGTTAGCTAAGCTCAAAAAATAAACTCAACATAGGTGAATTTTCACATAAGCAGGGAGAAGCATAACTATGAAGCTGGGGGCAGAAGGGAGGGAGGCAGAAATCGGAGGGAGGGTTTAGGGTGGTTATTAATGCAGATAGGAACCCTCAACTCTCATGAGAAGCCAAACTATACACAGGCTGGCAAAGAAGATCAGAAAATTCAAAAATTCATGCACCTGTATATGCTTATTTCTATCTATAACATGGGGGTAAAACTGAGGAGACATGGGAGCAAGGAGTGGTCGAAGCGGGGAGATCCTGGACTAGAATCAGCCTTAACTTGCTTTGTCAATATCCAACTATGCATGAATATGTAACAACAATTCCCTCCAATATGTAAAACTATATTAACAAATAAAAAATATAATAATAAAAACAGTTTCCTTGGATAATTATTTAAGGCCCAGGTTAACCTATAGTTACTAAACAGGGTTCCAAGTTTTCTAGACCAGAGAAGCTATAAATCCAAAAACTTCTACAAACAGAATGTGTAGTACCTAAGGGCTGGTACTCCAGAGTGGCAGGAACCTGTTGTGCTAAGGAGTGGGGTCTTCTGCACAATCCTGTTGGTATGGCTCATCTGGCTTTGTTCATGTACATTTCCTGCCTGGCCCATTTGATTTCAGAGTTATAATTCTTACCTAGATTAAACATTTTATTGGTCCAATACAATGAAATTACATTTTCAATCTACTATAACACAAAAAGAAAGAAAAGTCACCTGACTAGGCATGCTATTAAAGAATCCTTAGAAAGCATCTGCACAATTTTTAAATCATAAAGCCCAAGCTTCTAGTACCTCTAGGGCTTTTTTCCAAAATAGTAAGTATTTCTGACCAGCTCTGCTGAACAGATTTACATTTTAAATTATAGTGGTCACTTTTCATTTGTCTCAAATTCTAAAATGAATTATTTTTTATAATTTAGTCATACAAAATGTTAACTATATTTGATTTATAAGTTACACCTAAATCAGCAAGACTGGCTAGAGTAGTGGATCAGGGGTGGCGCGCTTGCCTGGCACACACAAGAACCCAGCACCACATGCACAACTAAACATCAGGAAAAAAAAAAAAGCAGATGAAAAAATAAAATTGATTCTCTCTTTCTCTCTCAAAAAAAGAAAGAAAGAATGTACAAGGACTGAAAGTCTAGAACAGAAATTAGAAATCATAAGGAACTGTTATTATGTAGTTTTAAAGGAATCTGCAGTCACTGGCCCAGAGCATCTTCACAATAGGTTCAGACTTGATTTTCACAACCCAAAGAGGACAGGATCAAGGAGGAGGAAAGGCAAATTGGAGTCATAAAATGCCAACTCTGACTACTCTCTGGGAACATCCCTGGGCCCCAAGCTGGCCTTGTCGCTTATGTCGGTGGAAAGAGAGCACAGTATAGGTCCCAGCCAGAGACTTTAATTAGAAGACAGTTTCCCAGGAAAGGCCCATCCTTTCCTCTATATAGAAACCAGAAAACAGAAGCATCACCAAATGAGGAAACATTGACATCTGCTAAAGTCTTGAGCTTAAGACTCTTTCTTGACAGGCAGATAATTTGCAAATTCCTATGATTTGGATATGCTTTGAGAGTGTCCCACAAGGGTTCATGTGTTAGAAACATGCATGTGGCAATGGTGAATGTATAATGAACCTTTAAGACATGAAGCCTAGTGACTGAGTCATAGGGGCACTGCCCTTGGAGGGGATTAACGTAGCCTCCCACTCCAGTGTCTCAGTTACCTCAAGGGTTATTATAAAAGGGCAAAATTAGCTGCTCCCCAGTCTCTGTGGCCTCCTGTCTCACCATGTACTACTCTCTTCCTCTTATACATCTGCTGCCATAATGACACCTGCCATGACGTGACACAACTGAAGAATCTTTACAAGAGCCACACAGGACATGCTCTTGAACCTCCAAAACTGTGAGCTACGTAAACCTCCTTTCCTTATACACTACTCAGCCTCAGGTATTTTGTTACAACAATGGAAATGTGACTAATACACAAATTTTATCATTTTTTATTTCCTACTTGTTACTATTAATCACATCAGAAATAATTTCATGAAGATTGGCAGATACTTTTAAACTTTTGCCCCCTCTTCTATATAGAGGGTACTTAATCAGATCATATTTCCTCCTGGAAAGTAATGGGTCTTATTCCCAAAATATTGACGTAGATGATTGCCCTTCTTCTTTTACACATGATGTGTAGGCCACACATTGACAATAAAGAGCATTGGGCCCAAATCTTGGCTATGTTGGGAAGGGATTAAATACATATGCCAAAGTGTTTTACTGTGCCTGGGATGTTTTGTCATACTGTTCATAATAGATACCTTCCCATGGTATCATTTTCCAGTTATATTAGCAGTCCCTACAATACATTTGTCTTGTTTATCTTGGCACTTGGTATTCTGTTGCATTAGATATTCAGTAAGTATTTACTGACTCATGACTGATTCAAGCTAGCAAAGAGAAAAAACAAAGATAACCTATTATATGCCCATTTTCAAGACTGCAAATAGCATGAGATGCTGTCATGGACAGGCTTAGTAGAAAAGGTGCAGTGTGTGGTTTACATATATGGCTAACCTAGGAGCTGTAAACATGGAGAAAACATATAAAAATTTTTTTTAAATGTCCTTAACAGTTATTTGCTTAGAAAAAAATGAGAAATTGAGATTTGGAAGGTATCAATAGTGTCTGATAGATTGTCTTTATTAAAGACAAAGGAATAGACCATTTTGTTGAATATTTTGTAAGAAAATAGCTTTAAACACAATACCAAGAGCAGGAAGAGAGAAGGAAAAGGATGTTTGGTAAAATATCTTTGTTAAAATTGTGGAAATAAAATTTCCCTTTTATTTTGATAGTTTTTTAAAGATAATGAACGCAACAAAAACAATAGTCTCTAACTATTTCAAGTTATATATTTTTCCACATTTTTATTGGTGCATTATAATTGTACATAATAATAGGATTTCTTGTTATATATTCATATATGCACAAAATATAACAATATAATTTGGCCAGTATCCCTCCCCTGCACTTTCCCCTTCCCTCACCTCCTCCCTCCCTAGGTCCATTTCTTTTACTGATCTCCCTTTGATTTTTTTTTAATTTCCCATCTTTATTGATTGTGTGGGAATTATTTAATATCTTAAAGGTGCAAATTATACTTTTTTATCCCCCCCTTTTTCCTCCTGTCCTTCCTCCCCTCTCTCCTTCTCTTTCCTCTACTCTCTTAGACATCCCTTAGCTCACCTATAAATTTGTATTTGAATGATTCTTTATGTAATCTTATCTTTCCTGCCTGCTTTCCTTTATTTTATTCTATCAAGCTATACATATTTTTATTCAAGGATCCAATATTATCTTATTTAGTAATTTTTTACAACAGCTATATGAGATAATTTACTGTATTGACTCAATACAGTAAATTAGAAAATAATTTAACTCCTCCACAGGAGCATTTCCAATTAGTCAATCATGATAAACCCTAATCTGGATGAGCATGGAACAACAGCCTCCTGGCACACCTGATTAGAGGAAATATTAATATCGATGTGATACTTCAAACCATGGGAAGCAAGGTAGGCTGTGTGTGTGTGTGTGTGTGTGTGTGTGTGTGTGTGTGTCCCTCTCCCCAAGAACCCACAAGAAGCATAAATAAGAGCTCCAGTATGATTTCACAACCATCGTCTTTAGGCCAGACTAGGAAGAATGCAGCTACAGGTGACTGGCTCTCTTTCCTCTCTAGGTCCAATCACCTCAACCTTCTCCCATCCTATTCATGTCTATTACTTCTACTCTGCCAACAACCACCCCTCTCCATGGTCCAAGCTTTTATCATCACTCCCTTGAACTAAGGCAGCTGTCTCCAATCTGGACTTCCTACTTTCAGAATCCTTCCACTTGATTGCTACAAAAATAAACTTTTCACCAGTCTTTATGCTTAAATTAACTTATTCTGGGGCTGGAGCAATGGCTCAGCAGTTACAGCGCTTGCCTGGCATGCACAAGTATACAGGTTCAAACCCTAGCACCATGTTCACAACAAAAGCTAAGAGCAACAAAAGCCACATGAAAAACTGAATAAAATTGATTCTCTCTCTCACTTTCCCTCTCTCTTTAAAAAAAATAAATTACCTCATTCTATCTGCTCCTTAATGCCTGTAGTTCCTGGAAAGCAGGGACACTCTGCCTTTCTCACTCCTACATTCCCCAGTACCTAGTATAGCTCCTAGCACATCGTAGATTCTCAATAAATATTGTTGAATAAATATACAGCAAAGCATGACATGCAAACCCCTTCACAATATGCTCCCACCTACTCTTTGTAGCCTCATTTCCTGATGTCCCTTCAAATGATTCATAAGCTCTGAACTATACTGTGTCCCAAACACATGACACACTTTTATATTTCTGATATTTGGTGAGGCTACTTACTGTTTAAAATACTCCTCACCAAGCTAAAAAGGAAAAAGGAAAATAAAGGTGGGGGTGGATCTCCTAAAAATCAAAGGGAAATCTATAGAGAGAAAAGAGACCGAGGTGTGGAAGGCAGGGAGGGAGGGGGGAATTGCTGGGGAGTGATACTGGACAAATTATATTGTTATAGTATGTGCATGTACAGATATGTAACAACAAATCCCATAAATATATGTACAACTATAATGCACCAATAAAAAATGAGGAAAGAAGTGAAAACACAGTAGGAAAAAGAAAATGTCTACATAACAAAGAAAACAATTAAAAGCACAAAGACAGGACCTACAGAATGGGAGAAAATCTTTGCCAGCTACTCCTCCAACAGTGGATTAATAACCAGACTATATAAACAATTCAAAAAACTTAACATCAAAAAACAAATAACCCAATCAATAAATAGGCAAAAGAACTAAACAGACATTTCTGAAAAGAATACAAATAACCAACAAATACATGAAATATTTTCAACATCCCTCACAATGAGGGAAATGCAAATCAAAGCCACATTAAGATTTCTTCTCACCCCAGTCAGAATGGCAGTCATAAAGTATACAAATATTAATAAATGCCAGCAAGGATTGTTAGTGGGATAGCAAATTAGTACTACTTTGGAAAGCAGTATGGGCATTTTCTCAAAAGACTAGGAATGGAACCACTGTATGACCTACCTATCCCACTCTTGGGTATTTATCCAAAAGAACTGAAATTGGCATAGTATGGTTATACAGGCACATCAATAGCAGGATAATTCACAATAGCCAAATCATGGATCCAGCCCAGGTACCTGTCAACCAACAAATAGATAAAGAAAATGTGTATATATATTCACAATGGTGTTTTAGTCAGCCATATAGAAAAATGAAATTATGATGTTTGTTGGAATATGGAAGAAACTGGAGAACAATATGCAAAGTGAAAGGACCTAGACTCAGAATGTCAAAGATGAAATGTTTTCTCTCATATGGGAAAGACAGGGCTAAATAAGGGAGAAAAAGCTGGGGTTAGATCCCACAAAACTAGAGAGAAGATAACATGAATAGATGAATGGGATTGAGTGGGAAGAAAGAGGAATGAGAAAATGGAGGAAATGCAGAATGGAATTGACAAAATTATGCTATGTATGTATATGACTGTATCACAGTGAATTTCACTTTCAGGTTTTAAGTATAGAGCACCAATTTAAAATTACAATAAATAAATAGAAGGCCAGTCAGTAGAGTTGAGGAAGGGCAGCCAGTGGAGAAAAGGAGCGAGAGAGGAAATATTGGAGAGTGAAATGGAGCAAATTATATTCTATGCATGTATGATTATGTAAAAATAAACCCCACTATTATATATAACTATAATGCACTAATAAATACTGTTAGGTTAATCCCCAGCAGCTGGCTGGGGGTGGGGCTTCAGCCAGGCCACGCGGCCATGGCGGCTGGCTGAAGGCAGGGCATCATAAGTATCAGCTTATCCGAGAAAAGAACAACCAATCAAGACTCTGGAAGATAAGCTCCAATGTCTCACAGACACCTTATGATTGATGGGTCAACTTCCTCCCATTCCCCAAACTATAAAAGCAGCTGCCCAGTTGAAGTCGACCGTCATTTTCCCTGAACGCCATTTCCCCTGCCCACCCATCACTTCCCCTGCCCACCCTCACTATGGTGACACAGATGAATTTGGTCCAGGAGCAGCAAATCCCAATAAACACCCATGCCTGAATTTACACCCATGGCTTCTGATTTTCTGATTTTTTACATCTGGTGCTAAAACCCAAGTTGATTTGTGACCTCCCCACACTGGGGTTGAGGTCCACCTTCTCCTCCATATGGGCTAGGACCTTTCTGCACCATCCTTTCCCCTCATCTGGACCAACAAAATTGGGGTAAGTTCCTTCCATTTCCCTTGGCCTTCCAGTTGCACCTTCCATTGAGGGGATCTGCCCATTAGTCGTGTGCACATGCCAGACCCCCGCCATTTCAATTGTAGGCCCCAATTGGCTGAGGAAACATCTCAGTCCATGGCACACCCCCATATTTGGGTGAACACGGTCAAAATTTGGGACACCTTTTTTTGTTCCTGCTCACCCTCCAGGTAAATTGGGAGGTCGTAGGAAATAACTGTGGCCTGGCCTCACTACATTTTAGACGGCCTCCAGAAGGAATTTTTGACTTTTAAATCTTCACTGATTTGACCAAATACTGTTACCAGACAGGGAAATATTTTAAAATGTTGTTTTATCAGGCTTTTTGGGGATTTGCGCTCTCGCTCCCCCATCTTCCTCCTCTCCCTCTCATCTCCCCCTTATTCAGACCAGTCCTTTTCCTCCTTTCTGAAGGGCAATTTCCCATCACCCTCCCCCCACCCACTTACTGGTCCCTGCTGCTGCCTGAGTCTAGCACTGCTGCATGACCCACATAGCTTGCCACCAGGAGCTGTCCTGGCTCAGAGCCCCAGCATTCTGAGTTCATGCAGCACACCATGCAGGGCCTACACAAGACTGCGGATAGCCTGAAAGCCCAAAGAGAAAAAAAATGTCACTTTAAATCCAACCCTAAGGGATCTTCCTAAGGGAAGTACATGGTACTCCAGGTTCCAAGCCTTTGGAAATGCATAAGAGGGCTGCATTCTTCTGCAAAGGTCTGTACTTCCCTCCCTATGCCAGCTGGCAGCCCCAGGAGCTGCTCTCAGCTCTACCCTCCCCTCAGGCCAATTCTCCTAACCCCAGAAGTTCCCTCCACCCACTCAACTGTGCTCTCTTTATTTCCTTCAAAATCTGTCTCCTGTTGCTTTTCTGTGTATGTGCTCACCTATATTCTGTTTGTCTATATATTTGTTGTATGTTATAATAAAGATAACTTTAAAACCCACATTTTTCCAGGTGGTCAATCAATAGAAGATTATCTCTCTAAATGTTAAGTGTAACATTCATCGCTTCGAAGATTTTTCTTCAACTGGGGAGAAACAGCTTGTACTGGTTACACTTCTCTGATAACATAAATAAGATTGATCTTTATGCATATTTGCTAAGAGAACATTTCATTGCTTCTGCTAACCATGAGTTCAATTGCTCCTGACTTCTTGGACTCCAAAAATAATACAAGAAAACTTTAGAATTAACTTTATTTATTCTTGATAATTCCTTGTTGTATTTTCCTTGCAAATCTTTAAAACTGTTGCTTATTAGGGTTTTGCAGAAGAACTACTTCTAACAGAAAAAAACCTGAATTAAGATATGCCATCACCTACAGGAAGATAAGATATACTACTAACTGCAAGCACTGTTACTGATCCTAATTAAACAAATGGGATAACTATAAAGCTGTAACATAATATTTCCACTTTAAGACTGGTGAAACTGGCCTGCTGGATATTAAACACCAAATCAAGGGGACCAAAGTTAAGACAGTTAAAGGGCTAAGGAAAATAGTCAATATTTTGACCCTTGCCCTGTTTGGTCAGCCAAAACTCAGGGGACAATGGAACTTCTCTACAGGCTTGACAACTCTTAAGTAACATGACCTCCCAGTCAGGGGGATCAGGTGACCATAGAGAACAGAAAGTCAACCAGTGAACATTCTGCAGAGGATGATCATTCATGGACAATGTTCCTGGTGCTTCCACGTGAAGCCACATGCAGTTAGCAAGACCCTGATCTATCTGGGCAGATGACACAACTGGTAAATGAGTCAAAAGGCCTTACATAGGTTCCTCAAGAATGACCGTGACAATCTCAGCTGACTTGCAACAATACCTATGAACAAGATCAATTTTGATCAAGTTGATCATAAACACCTGGCAGGAGAGTATAACCAAAGCTCAGTCCTACATGGACATTTACCAACAAAGGCAATGGCTTTTTTTTTTTCTAAATGCCAGCTTTAGAGGAGGTTCATCTAATCTGATTTGCTCAGAATCCCCTCCCTAGGATGAAACAGGCCATTTTTCTATCAGTGGTGGTCAGACTCTCCCTAGCCTCCTCACTCACTGCCTCCGGATTGTGGGCAAGAGGATGAAGTCAGTCACTGCAACCCAGATTCTAGAACAGCAACTCCAAGAGGCAGTGGAGGCATCTGCTGCCTCCCTGGCCTCCCTACAAAGACAAATAACATCTGTCACCCAAGTTTCCTTACAGAACCTCCAAATACTAGATCTCCTGATGGTGAACAAAGCCTGCTATGTCAGTGAAACTTGGCTGATCGAGAAGAACATCAGAACTCTCAGATATCTGAATGAGAAGCTTAAGCAGCAACAATCAAATGACCCTTGCCCAGGATGGCTAAACTCCACTCTTGTCACCTAGCTGACCCCCATCCTTACTCCCATATTAGTGATAAGACTTCTTTTTTTTTATTAAAGAAAGAGGGGACAGAGAGAGAGAGAGAGAGAGAATGAAAGAGAGAAGCAATTTTTATTTAGTTTTTCATGTGGCTTTCATTCCTTGAACACTTCATTGTGTATGTGGGGCTGGAGTTTGAACTCGCAGATTTGCGCATGCCAGGCAAGCACCATAATCACCGAGCCACCACTTCAGCCCGATAAGACTCCTTCTAATGATTGCTCCCTGTCTCCTCAGATTTGTCCAAAACCACATAAGAGAGGTCACTGGAGTAACATACAACCAAATGCCCTTGCACCCTTACAGCCGCCTCCCCACTGAACCAACACTTGAACCTTCCCCTCCCCACGATGCCCCAAAAAGAGCAGAAAGTAGCCAGATGGAAATCGACGCCCTATATCACCAAAAAGGTTGGGATATTAGGTTAATCTCCAGTGGCTGGCTGGCGGTGGGGCTTCAGCCAGGCCACTCGGCCATGGCAGCAAAGCGGAGAATCAACCTGCTTGACCGTGAAAAGAGCAACCAATCAAGAAGCTGGCAGACAAGTTCCAATAGCATCTCACGGACACCTGTTGATTGATAAGTCCACCAGCCAATCTCTGAGAGGCCATCCTCGTCAACTTCCTCCCTTTCCCCAAACTATAAAAGCAGCTGCCCAGCTGAGGTCCAGCACCATTTTCCCCTGCACGCCACTTCCCCTTCCTGCCCATCATTTCCCCTGCCTGCCCTCATTATGGCGGCATAAGTGAATTTGGCCCGGGAGCTGCAAATTCCAATAAATAACACCCACGCCTGAATTTACACCCACGGCTTCTGATTTTCTAATTTTTTATAAACACATTTTAGAAGGAAAAACAATAATAAAATACTCCTCACTCATGATGAAAGGTTTGTGGATGTGGCTCAGTGGTAGAGCTCCTGTATAGTATGCACAAGGACCAGGGTTCAATCCCTAACACTGCAAAAAATAATAATAAAATAAATTAAAATATTCCTCATCCATTTTTATTCTGTCACCGCCCAATTCATCTAGTAAAGTTCAGACACACACATTTCAAGAATGAATGATGAATGAACCACAATTCTCAGAAGGGAAAAAAAAAAACCCTCTATTCCTGCATCTCACTGGCAAGAATTTCACATTCCCACAATTCTAGTTTCATTCTTTCTGGTTGAGATTTATATTCCATCATATCCTAATATTAACTATAACTGTTAGATACTAAAAAAAAAACAAAACAAAAAACTAAGTGTCCTTGCTTTTTAAAGACTGTAGTTAGCAGACTGATTCTGGGGTGATAGCCTGTGTCCACATTTCTAAAGTTCTTGATCTGATTTCTCCCACTTTCTGATAGAGGATACAGAAATCAGAGAATAGATCATGGGTTCAGGAAACAGAAGAAAAATTCAGAACTTATAAAACACTTTATTATGGAGGAAGAACAGGAAAGGGTGTGAGAAAGGGAGGTTTGGGCAGGATTATCAATGCCTCCATCTATCATGCTTCATTCAATATCATGTTAAACAGTTAATGAGTGCATGTGTATGTATGTGTGTGTTCCACTGTTAAAGACAGAGGCAATTCTACCTATGTCTCACACATTTAGTTCCCAAGGAAATTGGGCAGAGCAGCCAGTAAAAAACATCTGGTACCTTGTTTATAAACCCAAGAAGATCCAACTGCTACAAGAAAACTTGTTTATCCATCCAAGCCTGAGTCAATGCTGAGATTGCCTAAAAGGAAACCAGAGACAGACAATTGACCTTCCTCAGCTCTGAGAACCACATTGCTCAAAGACACCCCAAATCCAGCTTTAGATGGAATCAATCCCCCACCAGCTGACAGAAGCAGGTACAGAAACTTTGGGGGTTTTTGTTTTTGTATTTTTTTACCAGGGATGGAACCCAAGGGCATTAACCACAGAGCTCCATCCCCAACCCCTTTTATTTTTTATTTTGAGACAGGGTCTTGATAAGTTGCTAAAGGCCTCACTAAGATACTGAGGTGGCTTTGACCTTGCAGCCTTCCTGTCTCAACCTCCTAAACTGGGATTATAGGCACAGAAACTTTGTAGAATATAACTTGAACAAGTGGCTCCTATTCTGGCAGATTTAATGGGAGAGAAAATCTTAAGAGAACTTTAATAAAAATGTTATACTGATTCTTACATAGACTCATTTAAAGGGAAGAAATATTAAAAAATACTTCTGCATTTAAAAACCTAAGAAGGCAAACACTAAAATAAAACTACAAAACTAAAGTAGTAACCAGGAGTAGTATGCTAAAAGATCAACAAGATCCAATGGAAAAATATATTACAATGAAGAGAAAAATACAAATGAAATGAAATTATTAGTGAAAAACTTATGTAAGACAGTTTAAAGAAACCTATTATGGGGGCTGGAGCAGTGGCTCAGCAGTTGCCCAGTATGCATGAGTACATGGGTTCAAACCCCAGCACCCAAGTACACAACTAAGTGTCAGAGCAACGAAAACCATGTGACAAATTAAACTTTTAAAAAAATTATTCTCTCTCTCTTACTGTCCTTCTCTCTTAAAAAAAGAAAGAAATCTATTATGCAAATAAAAAAGGCATTCATTCTTCCAGGGAAAATAAAAGACAAAATGCCACAATAAAAAAAAAAGGAAAATAAAACATTCTTGTTTAAACGTTATTTTTCTCTTCTTTAAAAGAAAACGTAGTATTTCAAATAGCAGAGGCACATGAAGTACCAGGTAGTATTAATTAAAAAAAAAAACTTAGGCATAGTCTGATAAAATTTCTTTAATTTTTTTATTAAGGAGTTGAATTATTATACAATCATAAATCCATATAAAGTAACAATATGATATGTATATGTTCTTAAACCAAAATTAACCCTACATTGCCCACACCCCAGTCTCTTGATTCTTCTATATTTCACCCTAACAAGCGATATAAATGCTTAATTTCCCAGAATTAAATGATTGCATAAGCATTATTTGGATTCTCGGGGGGGGGGGTAAAGAGTATGCTACATCTTTGCTTGTCTCCCCAGATCCCTTCCTATTCTCCCTCCCTCTTCCTCCTCCCCCCTCCCTGCTACATATGTTTGCCCTAGATTATGTATTGCTACTTTTTTGCTGGGTCTAATACATGAGGTTGACTACCTTTCACCCAAGCCTAGGTTTAGCTCCAGCCTCCACAAATAAGTGAAAACATTCAACCCTTGACTCTCAGGGTTTGGCTAACTTTGCTCAGCATAATTTCTTCCATTGCCATCCATTTACCTTCGAAAGCTGCAATATCATTATTTCTAATGGCTGAGTAGAATTTGATGATATATATATATACCACAGTTATTAGATCCATTCATCAAATAATGGGCATCTGGGTTGGTTCCATAATTTAGCTATTATAAATTGAGCTGCTATGAACATAGATTTTGCTGAGTCACTATAATGTGCTGATTCTAACTCTGTGGAAAAACATCCAGAAGAGGGATAGCTGGATCACATGGTGTATCCATTCCTAATTTTTGGAGGATTCTCCACACTGCTTTCCACTGATGACATTTCTGAACTTCAAAGATACAGAAAAATTCATATAAACTGAAGTAGAGAGGTTTCAGGTTACTTAAAAAGAGAAGAGAATCAGAACTAGCATCATATTTCTCATTGGTGACATTAGAATGGGGGCAGGAACTGCTTCAGCTTAAGATTTAGCAAAGTGGCAGGCTACAAAATCAACACCCATAAATTAATAGCTTTCCTATACACTAACAACAATAGGGCAGCAGAATAAATGAGGAAATCAGTCCCTTTCGCAATATCCTCATAAAGAATAAAATATTTGGGAAATAATCAACAAGGAAGTTAAAGACATCTACAATGAAAATTATCAAATACTGGAGAAAGAAATTGAAGAAAACCTGAGAACATGAAAAGATGTTCCATGCTCTTGGTTAGGCAGAGTTAATATAATTAAAATAGCCATTCCTCCAAAAGTGCTATACAGATTCAATGCAATCCCTATCAAGATACCAATGTCATTCTTTACAGATATAGAAAAAGCAATTCTCAAATTCATTTGGAACAACAAGAAACTCAGAATAACCAAAACATTACTAAGCAAGAAAGACAAAATAGGTGGTTTTGTAGTACCAGATTTAAAATTATACTATAGAGCTACAGTAAAAAAAAAAACAGCATGGTACTGGTATCAAAATAGCAATGAAGACCAATGGAATAGAAGACTCTGAGACAAACCCACAAATCTTTAAATATCTGATCTTTGACAAAAAAAATGTGGTCAAAATATTACATGGAGGAATGATAGCCTATTCAACAAATGGTGCTGGACAAACTGGACAGCCACCTGCAGAAAGTTGAAATTAGATCCTTATCTCCCACCTTGCACAAAAAAAAAAATCAAAATGGATCAAGGAACTAGGAATTAAACCAGCTACCATACAACTGCTAAAAGAAAAAATAGGAGCAACCCTCCAGCACATGGGAGTTGGCAATGACTTTCTCAACAAGACTCCCAAAATGAAAGAATTAAAGTCAAGAATTAATGAGGGAGATGCCATTAAATTAAAAAGCTTTTGCTCAGCCAAGGAATTGGTCAAAACTATCAAGACAACCTACAGAATGGGAAATATTCATGGCCTGAGTTGCATCAGACAGGGGACTAATATCCAAAATTAACAAAGAACTCAAAAAATTTAAAAACACAAACAATCCAATCAATAAATGGCCAGAGAGCTAAATAGAAACTTATCAACAGAGGAAATTGAGTGAGCCAATTAATACATAAGAAAGTGTCCTAAATCACTAGTAATCAGAGAAATGCAAATCAAACTACATTAAGATTTCACCTGTGTTAAATCCAAATAAGGTGTAATGTCATACAACCTAATACATTTTTAGAGATGTTGTAGGAAGGAGAAGGGAGGGAGAACGGTGGGTAATTGGGGGGCACTCTTGGGGGTAAATCTAATCTTCAGAATCTATATACATTTTATCTTATTTTGTTAAAAACTTGTATGATTGTTCAACAAATAAATTTCTCAATTAAAAAAAAGAAAAAAAAAAAGATTTCACCTCGGAACTGCAAACTGGTACAGCCCCTCTGCAAAGCAGTGTGGAGAATCCTCAAAAAACTAGGGATGAATCCACCATATGATCCTGCTATTCCTCTCCTGGGTATTTTTCCAGGGGATTTAGAATCAGCACATTACAGTGACACGGCGAAATCGATGTTCATAGCAGCTCAATTTATAATACCTAACTTATGGAAACAACCCAGATATCCCTCACTGGATGAATGGATCCAAAAAATGTGGTACATAAATACCATAGAGTTTTACTCAGCAATTAGAAATAATGATGTTGCAGCCTTTGAAGGTAAATGGATGCCTATGGAAGAAATTATGCTGAGTAAAATCAGCATAACCCAGAGAACCAAGGGTTGAATGTCTTCACTCATCTGTGGAGGCTGGAGCTAGACCCTGGCCAAGGAGAAAGGAGGTCAATTCTCATTATTTAAATTCAGAAAAGTTGTAATGACATACAACCTAAAAGCATTTGTAGAGATGATTTGGGAAGGAGGGAGGGGGAGGGATAAGGATAGATAATTGGGGGGGGGATCTTGGAGGGTAAATCTAATATTCAGAACTTACATATATATTATCTTTTTCATTAGAAGCATGTTTGATTATTCAACAAATAAATTTCTTACTAAAAAAATCAAATAACAATAACAACAAAAAAAGATTTCACCTCACTCCAGTCAGATTGGCAAAAATGAAGAACATAAACAATAACAGATGCTGGAGGGGATGCAGGGAGATAGGAACACTGTTGGTGAAACTGCAGACTGGTACGGCTGCTCTGGAAAGCAGTGTGAAGAATCCTCAAAAAATTAGGGATGGACTCACCATATGATCCAGCTATCCCTCTTTTGAGTATTCTCCCAGAGGAGTTAAAATCAGCACATTACAGTAACACAGCAAAATCAATGTTCACAGTAACTCAATTTGCAATAGCTAAATAATGGAATCAACCCATATGCCCATTACTGGATGAATGGATCCAATAACTGTGGTATGGAATGCTATTTGGTTATTAGAAACAACGATACTATGCCTTTGAAGATAAATGACTGGCAAAGGAAGAAATTATGCTGAGCTAAATTAGCCAAACCCAGAAACTCAAGATTTAAATGCTTTCCCTCATTCATGGAAGCTAGAGCATAACCCAGGCTTGGGTGAAAGGTCAAGCTTATGTATTAGACTCAACAAAGTTGAAGCAACATATACTCTAGGGGAACCATACAAATGTGGAAGGGGGGAGGCAGGAGAGAGGGGAGAGGGAGGGATCTAGGGGGGGAAATCAATAATGTAGCTTACTCTTTACTCCCCCCAAGAAGCCAAATAATACTTATGCAATCATTCAATTCTGGAGAATGCACAATCATATATATGCATATAGATCTGCGTGAGTATATATATATATATAGGGGGCACATTTATATCTGTTATGAGGAGAAATATAGAAGAAGTAAGATATTGGAGTATGGGCGATGTAGGGATGATTCTGGATTAGGATCAGGGACATATCATATTGTCACTACATATGCATTTATGATTGTACAACAGCACAACTCCTCAATAAAATTAAAATATATATATAATAGTGAAAAAGTAAAAAAATTATTTTTCATCTAATTATTTTCTTAAGGCTACTTCATTTTTCTCTTTTCCAGAGTTGCCATCAGGGAAATCTGAGAGTAAAGAAATAATAAAATAAATAATTAAAAAAAAAAAAAAAGAATAGATCTCAGGGGAAGAAATGGTATATAGAGACTTTTGAAAGAAGAGAACTGTGATCCAAGAGTTCTATGCCTAGCCAAAATACCATTTACATGGAAGTCAAAGAACCCTCTCATTGATGGGTCCCCTCCCCTGGACTTCTCTTGCTTTTTCTATGCCTGAATGAATAATAAATCTTTGGATATCTTGCAATCACAGCTCTGGTGCCATGTATCTTGACATGGATACATATAACCGGAGTGAACAGTAGACTCAGCAGTAGGTAGAATCAAAACAGACAAAGAAGAGAATTTTTAAATATAAAAGAACTCGAAGTTTATACCATTCAAGCACTTTTTCTAAAGAAATGACTCAAGACAACTCCTCAGTCAAAAGAAAAGTAAACCTAAATAATGAAATCATTGTAGAATAACATAAGGTTATATAAGAAATAGTGGATATTCATGAGTCTAGTAAAATACATAGCTATATCTAAATGTATACTGATATTATGCATAAATAATTTTTTTTAAAACAGCACAGTTCTCAAGAGCAAGAATGAATATCAAAAGAATGAATACTTTCTACAAAATGCTGAGAGAGGAAAACTTTCAGTCTAAACTTCCATGTTCAACTAAACTATCTCATTAATAGGTTAAACTAAAGACACTCTCAGATGAACAAAAGCTGACAAAAACAGTAAGCTAGAAAACAAAGACACACTCACAAGGGTATCAATTAAGCCAAAAAATGGACCTTTGTAAAAACTAATAAGACTGTTCTTTGATAAGATGGATTAAGAACTAAATAGAAATGCCTATTAATATTAGGAGTGAAATAAGAGACATAAGTACAATTGAAGAAAAGAAATGATAAAAAATATTACAATTTATACCAGTAAAATTGAAATTAGAAAAAATAGACAAATTGGTAGAAAAATACATATCTTACCAAGAATTACTAAAAAGAGGTCAAAGACCTCATCTTTAAAATGGGATCAAAACTTTAAAATCTCTTCACAAAGTAAATACCAAGTCCAGAAGAATATAGATGAATCCCACCAAATTTTCAAGTAATAAGATATTCTAATCTTATAAATATTCCATCTGAGGTCAGAAGAATAATATTCCCCTATTTATCCAATGATGTCACTATAATGCTGATGTCCAAGCTACACACAGATAGCACAAAAGAGAAAAATTATAAGCCCACCATACCCATGAATACAAATGCAAAACCACAATCAAAATGTTCGCAAACTAAATCAAACAGTATAAAAAAGATACATTGGGATAAAGCTGGATTTATCATAGAATGACGACTCCATGAAATGTATAATTTACCATATTAACAGACTAAGAGAGAAGAATTATACGAAAATTATATGAAACAGTTTTAAGAGTGTTTGACCCTCATGCATTGTATTAAAAATATCTGAAAATTAGGACTTTAGTAGAATTTTCTTACCTTATAGAGTGCCTATCACAAACCTTTAGAAAACATTGGGTTTTTTTGGGGGGGGCGAGATTGTTTTGTTTTACTTTGTTTTAAAGTAAATCAATTTTAAAGTAAATCTCTCAAAAAAATTGAGAGAATCAATTTTTATTTAGTTTTTCACATGGCCTTTGTTGCTCCAACATTTAGTTGCGTATGTGAGTACTGGGGTTTGAACTGGTGTACTTGCGCATGCTGGGCAAGTGCTATAACCACCGAACCACCACTCCAGCCCCAAAAACATTGTTTTTGATGGTAAAATATTATAAAAGGTTTCCTCTGGGGCTTGGGATGGAGCTCAGTAATAGAGCATTCGAATAGTCTGATCAAGGTCCTGGGTTCAATCCTCAGAACAACAAAACAAAACAATACAAGAAAGTACTCCTCTAAAAATCAGGAATAAGGCAAGGATACCCACAAGTACTCATAATTATACTTCAGGGCCTCACAGGTGCAGTAAAATAAGAAAATTAAAAGGGATAAAGTTTGGAAAGGAAGAAACAAAACTTTCATTATTTACAAATTATTTTGTACATAACAAAAATTTAAAAATAAAATCACAAACACATACATAGTCATACATACACGTACATAAACACATGTTCATAAAAAGCTCCTATAAATTAGTGGGAAAAAGAAGGAAACGTAGAAACAGAATCAAAAGATAAGTAAGGAAAGATAATAAACATATAACAGATGTTTATTTCACTAGTGAATAGAAAAATACAAAGTAAAAACCAATGAGATGCTTGGGGTTTTTTTGCCATAACACTGATAATAAACAAAAAGACTGATATTAAATTGACACAGTCTAAGCAAGAAAGACAAAACAGGCGGTTTTGCTATACCAGATCTAAAACTATACTATAGAGCTGTAGTAACAAAGACAGCATAGTACTGGTATCAAGATAGGAAAGAAGACCAATGGAATAGAATAGAGGACCCTGAAACAAACCATCAAATCTTTAAACATCTGATTTTTGACAAAGGGGGACAAAATATTACATGGAGGAGAGACAGCCTCTTCAACAAATGTTGCTGGTCAGCCACTTGCAGAAAGTTGAAATTAGACCCATATCTTTCTCCTTGCACCAGAATCAAATCAAAATGGATCAAGGAGCTAGGAATTAAACCAGCTACCTTGCAGCTGATGGAAGACAAATTAGGTCCAACACTTCAACATTTGGGAGTAGGCAAAGACTTTCTCAATATGTCTCCTAAAGTGAAGGAAGTAAAGTCAAAAATCAGTGATTGGGATGCCATAAAGTTGAAAAGCTTCTGCACTGTCAAGGAAACAATCAAAAGAGTCAAGAGGTTTCCTACAGAAATGGAGAGAAACATGGGCTATGATGCCTCTGACAGGGGCCTCATATCCAGAATCTACAAAATCCTCAAAAATCTCAACTACAAAAACACAAACAACCCAATGAATAATAGGCCAAAGAGCTAAATAGAAACTTCTGAACAGAGGACACTGATCAAGCCAATGAATACATGAGAAAGTGCTCTAAATCTCTAGTAATCAGAGAAATGCAAATGAAAATTACATTAAGATATCACCTTACACCAGTCAGAATGGCAAAAATGAAGAAAATAAACAATAATAGATGCTGGAGAGGCTGTGGAGAGATAGGGACACTAACACACTGTTGGTACAGCCCCTCTGGAAAGCAGTGTGGAGAATCCTCAAAAAACTAGGGATGAGCCCACCATACGATCCTGCTATTCCTCTCCTGGGTATTTTTCCAGGGGATTTAGAATCAGCACATAACAGTGACATAGCAATATCTATGTTCATAGCGGTTCAATTTACTATTGCTAGACTATGGAAACAACCCAGATGTCCCTCACTGGATGAATGGATCCAAAAACTGTGGTACATATATACCATGGAATTTTACACAGCAATTAGAAACAATGATGTTGCAGCCTTTGAAGTTAAATGGATGGCTATGGAAGAAATTATGCTTAGTAAAATCAGCTTAACCCAGAGAACCAAGGGTAGAATGTCTCCACTCATCTGTGGAGGTTGGAACTAGACCCTGGCCATTCAGAAAGGTGGTCTATTATCATTTGTTAAATACAGATAAGGTGTAAGGTTATACAGGCTAATACTTTTTTAGAGATATTGTGGGTAAGGGAAGGGAGGGATATGGGTGGGAAATTGGGGGAGGCACTCCTGGGGGTAAATCTAGTATCCAGAAACCATACACATTTTTATATTATTTTGTTAAAAATTTGTATGGTTGTTCAAAAATTAAAATTAAAAAAAAAAAACTAGGGATGAATCCACCATATGATCCTGCTATTCCTCTCCTAGGTATTTTTCCAGGGGATTTAGAATCAGTACACTACAGTGACACAGCAATATCTATGTTCATAGCAGTTCAATTTACAGTTGCTAGATTATGGAAACAACCCATATGTCCCTCACCCATTTGGATGAATGGATCCAAAAACTGTGGTACATATATACTATGGAATTTTACTCAGCAATTAGAAACAATGATATTGCAGCCTTTGAAGGTAAATGGATGGCTATGGAAGAAATTATGCTGAGTGAAATCAGCATAACTCAGAGAACCAGAGGTCTAATGTCTTCACTCATCTGTGGAGGCTGGAGCTAGACCCTGGCCATGGAGAAAGGAGGTCTATTATCATGTTTTAAATCCGGATAAGGTATTATGTCATACAACCTAATACATTTGTAGAGATGTTTTGGGAAGGGGAGGGGAGGGATAAGGGTGGGTAATTGGGGGGGGGGGCTCTTGGGGGTAAATCTAATTTTCAGAATATATATATTTTTTTCATTAAGAAAGAACATATGCATATCATATTGTTACTTTATATGCATTTATGATTGTATGATAACTCAATTTCTTAATAAAAATAATTAAAAGAAATAAAAGAAAAATAAAAAAAATCTAGGATTGCTTTCAAAACTTCCAATATTTCACATGCATCATGCCCATTGACACCTCCTTTCTATCTCTCCTCCTTTCCTCACATTACTATAGAAAGGCTCCAGATTAAGAAGAAAACTCTCCAACATAAGCAACTTTGGAACCCCAACTGATGACTTTTCCCATGGTGCTGTGTGGGAAATAATGCATTAGCATTGGTACCTGACAGCAAGTTTATCATTTGTATCATTCTTCTGACAATGCCTGAGATCAACAAATTAATTAGACAGAGTTAGAATCCAGTTTTATTGTATTACGAACATGCTATCAGAACACTATCAGAAATAGGAATTCTAGTCTAACCTCCAATATTCATGATTAAAGAAAATCTTAAGAGTCCTCTAATGAAGGAGTCTTGGCACATCTAAAATAAACAGGGGAAAAGAGAATATGATTCTATCCAAAAACTTTCATTTTTGGAGATGCTAATTCTTCCCACTTATCCTTTTAACAGTTCATTCTAAAGTACCTTTTCACTAGTATTTTCTGCTGTATTTTGCTACCCTTTTATAGATTAAAAGTCTATATGACATTATTGGCTACTTCAAAGGAAGCTTTGCACAAAGTAAATGGAGATGACTTTTTGTCTTTAAAAGGTATGTGGCTAAACAAAATTTTTTGCCTTCGAATAAATATAGTATATATTATTGGATTTGCAATTTTACTTATGCATTATATTCAAATCAACTACAACCACCTTTACCTTATATAAGACTTAAAATATAATTCACATTTTACTTTAGGTCTTTTTCTGTATGTGGACTTCCCTGGAGCTAAGCTAATAGTTCTTTGATTACTTTTAAAAACCACACTTTTGCTGTAATCATTTATATATGAGATAGTTTTAGAGAATAATTTGAACCTAAGAAGGAAAAAAACCCTCCACTTTTATTTTATTTTAATATATTCAAATGAGGGGAAAAGTGAATGCCTAAAAGATTAACCAATCTGCTATTAAAAGGATGTAACAAGCACACTGAATACTGGGTTCAATACTAGTAATAAACATGCATCAAATACTTTCTAGGTACCAGCATTGTGCATACACTATAATTAATCTTCACAATATGGTGAAGAAGATATTATAATTTTTCTTCATTTTACAGGTGAGAAAATTAAGTTTACAGCAGTTAAGTATAGATATGGGAAAAGGGAAGAACAGTGAATGAATCTGAATTAACTTTCCTTTGTACATATACAAATATACTGCAGTGAATCTCACCTTCATATATATATATATATAGCCACAAGGCACTAATTTAAAAAAAAAACTATAGGGGCTGGAGTGGTGGCTCAGTGTTTATGGCGCTTGCCTGGCATGTGCAAGTACACGGGTTCGATCCCCAGCACCCACATACACAACTAAGTGTCAGAGCAACAAAAGCCATGTGAAAAACTCAATAAAAATTGATTCTCTCTGTGTCTCTCACACTCTGTCCTCCTCTCTTTAAAATAAATAAATAAATAATAAATAAATAAAAATTTTAAAAACTACAAATAAAAGAAAGATCAGTAAAGTAGAGGTAAGGGAACAGGGAGAGGGAAGAAGGGAGAAAAAAGGGATGTCCTGGTGACTGAATTAAAACAAATTATATTCCATGCTTGTATAATTAAGTCAAAATGAACACTAATATTATATATAACTAAAATGAATAAAAATTAACAAATGAAAAAAGACAAGAAGTATATGGTCAATGAAGTAGCTTTCAAGGACCACCATAACAAAGCACCACAACTTGGTTGGCTTAAACAATAGAAACATATTTTCTCATAGCTCTGGAGTCTAGAAGTCCAAAATCAAGGAGTCAGTAGGGTTGGTTCTTTATGAGGATTGCAAAGGAAAGATCATGCCTCTCTCCTTGACTTATAGATGAGTCTTCTCTATGCCTTCACATCATCTTCCTTCTGCATGTATATGTCTAATGTTCCTCTTACAAGAACACCAGTCAAATTGGATAGGGACCACACTAATGACCCCATAAAGGAATTACCTTTATAAAAACTCTACACAAATAGTCACATGCTGAGGTAGTAGATGGGGGACAAGGACTTCAACATATGAGTAGGATTATGGAGGGACACAATACAGCATCCATAACAGTAAGTGGCAAAACAATGACTTGAACCAAAGTCTATGACTTCACACCCTAAACTCATAACGACTCTACTGCTTCATTGCTCATATTTTTCCTGGCTGATATGTATTTGTTTTGATTTCCCTACTAGACCAAAAATTCCTTAAGGAAAAGGACTTTTCTTATTCACTCAAAAGGCATTTATTGAGCATTAGTCAACAAGTATTCTGGCACTATTTTAAAATGTTCCAGATGCTACAGCTACTACATCAACATGACAAAGTCCCTAGTCTCAAAAATTTTACTTTAGGAAAGTGAGAGAGGACAGACAATAAATAAATAATGTTATAAAGATAATAAAACAGGATGTGATGAGGATGGGTGGCTTCTTCAGATGGTAAGCTAACACAGAGAAGCAGATTTTCAGATTACACTTCCATGAATCAGGGATTTTATGCAGTGTCAGGCTTAATTAATAATTTCAAGGACACAGACAATGAGGAAGCACATAAGAAAAGTCTGGGACACTCAGGGAAGTTCCTCAGGTCCTTCCATATTAGTCATGCACTCTCTAGCCTAGAAAAATAGCTGAGGTTTCGAAGTGGAGATGCACAGATCACCTCACACAGCAGGAGAAATGTTTATATGACAACTTAAGAAGAGATTTGTAAAATGGGGTATACTGATCAAAAACTTTAATCAACAAGGAAATAACACACTTTATTAAATAATATTGGAGCACTTGAAGAACACAGGTTCTTAAAAGGATGATAGTGATGAATTGTAAAAGTCATCTGGGGAGGAAAAAAACCTTCATTCTTCAGATGAATAAACTGAAGTCTGAGACATAAATTGTTTCCTTTGAAATCCATAGGCTTTCCAGGGAAAGAAAACCAGGATCTACCATAAGAAGTCAGTTTCCTGGGCTGGAGCAGCGGCTCAGGGGTTGGAGTGCTTGCCTGGCATGCGGGAGGACCTGGGTTTGAACTCCAGCACCACATACACAATTAAGTGTCAGAGAAGCAAAGGCCAGATGAAAAAGTAAACAAAATTGATTCTTTCAAAAAGAATTATTTTCCTGGGTTGAACATTCATACTATCTTAAATAATGAGATAAGGGAAATAAATATTGAGAAATGCCAAGATCGTTATTTATACATTCAAAATAATAAATCCTATTCAGGTCTTGGGGAAAGTACATACTCCACAGCCACTGGATCTTCTGCATCAGCAAGTGGGCTAGGAGAGCTAGAGTTTTGCAGTGCATTCTCTGATGCAGATAAGGATACAGTGACACCTACTTGCCACTAATAAGAGGTTCTTTTCTTTGGTGTCTTCCTTTAGCAAACAAACAATACCTTAAAAAAAAAAAGAAGAAGAAAAGGTGTATTTCCTATCATTTCCAATTTTCATAGATGTGTCCTAAAAAAAAAAGTGTTAATAATCTTTAGAAACAATTCTTGATTCAGAAGAGTCAATAATTAATGTTCCTTAGGCATACTTAAAAAATCTCTTGTGTATTCTTAATGTTGCTCATGAGAGAAAAAAATTTTTGATTGGCAGGTACTTTATTTATTTGGGAGGGGCTGTAATCCCGTGGCTCGGGAGACTGAGGCAGGTGGACTGCAAGTACAAAGGCAGTCTCAGCAACTTAGCGAGGCCCTAAGCAACTTAGTGAGACCCTGTCTCAAAATAAAAAAATAAAAACGGGGCTGGAGCGGTGGTGGCTCAGTGGTTTCAGCGTTTGCCTGGCAAGCACAAGGACCCAGGATCAAACCCCAGCACCACGTAAACAACTAAATGTTGGAGCAACTAAGGCCATGTGAAAAACTAAATACAGTTGTTTCTCTCTTTCTCTGTCTCTCTCACTGTCCCTCTCTCTTTAAAAAATAAAATAAAATAAAATAAAAAACAGGCTGGCTTGGGGAGGCTGGAGTGAGTGGTGACTCAGTGGTAGGACACTTGCCTGGCATGCATGAGGACCTGGGTTCAAACCCCAGCAGTATATACACAACTATGTGTTGACAAAACAAAAACCAGATAAAAATCTAAATAAAATTCAATCTTTCTCTCACTCTCACTCTCTCTCTTTAAAAAAAAAAAAAAAACAGGCTGGGGCTGGGGATGTGCTCAGTGTAAGTGCCCTTGGGATTACAAGTGTGCACCCCCATGCAAAGCTTTGGAAGGTACATTATATGTTCATGCAAGATCTATGACTGCAAAGACAAGTTGTTTTCCCAAAAGGAAAATTATTCAGGACTCAGTTACCTAGTATTGAATAAATCCACTGCTGCATTGCAATTTACAAAATCTGTTCAGATTTTATTAAGAAAAACGCAAGAGGATTTCTTATTCATTACAATTTTAATTTCATAAAATAAAATGTATTGAGTAGATCTAAATTTTCAACATAAATGTATTTTTTGAGTACAAATATCCTAAAATTCTTAAACTTCGGTTTTTGTTTTTTACGTAAATCTTTCATCCCTGTATCAACATCCACATAGAAGTAAAATATAAAGGCTAATACCAATTTTATTGTCTTGGGACAGGACAATGATATTTTATTAATAACAACTAACAGCCAGTGGTGCTTACCTATCTTACAGGTGGTGATAAAATTGTAGCAAACACAAAAAAATTGCATTTACCAATTTTTAGAAAATAAAAATCACTGTCTTTTACAGAGAGCAAAGCAATTTAAATCAATCCAAAAAGGATAATGTGATTTTTACTACTCAAAAATCCAAAGTTTTTCAAAGGCAAGTGTACATTTGGTAGTTACCCTATCCACTTCTACACTAACTATACAAAATCTTAATGCCATATCTTCTTTGTTCTTTTTTAAAATAAAATTATGAATTTTTAGTATAAATTTCTGACTAAAACTGAGGCACTTGAATACAAATTTTCTCTGATTAAGAAATTTTCTAAGTTAAATTTTTTCTTAAAGTACTTCCAAAATAAAATTATAAATCAGTAAAAGTGAGCCATGTGAAAATCACGTAAGAGTTTTAAGAGCCCTTTTCTGCTATTTTATCAAATTATTATTATCAAATTATTGGCACATTGAATTTTCTAGCCAAAATACTATTTTAAAAAAAGGAAAGAAAAAAAAAGCACTGCAGGATTAAAGAATGGCTGACTCATCCTTAACAATTTCCCCTGTCAAGAAGAAACAATTGAGAAACATGTAGAAAATAAATCTAAGTTAATGTGGTATCAAAAAAATGAAGAAACTACTTTTTAAAAAAAGTTTTACTGACCAAAGTATCTATGTATTGAAGAAAAATGGAAGATATTACTTTGATGTCTTTAACTTTCTTACCATTTGTGGGGGAAAATGAGACCTCTCTCTACAGGTTCACTTTTGTTAATGAGAAATCTCAAATAATTACTGCAAAAATATAATTGCTAATTTTTTGTCCTGCATCTCAATTTTTACTTTCTAATGAGGAATACTGTTAAAGCTGTGGAGAAACATCTAAAATGAGGCCATGAATATTCAAGGTCAAAAATAATTATTATTCTGTCAGGTAGAAAGGAGAGTTCGACAGATAGAAGGTAAATCTTCAGGAATATCCTAAAAAGAGACAGGATGCTCCTAGGATCATTCCGGGATAATAGACAAAGACCTGGCAGCAAAAGTTATGAGATATATATATATATATATATATATATATATATATCAATCACACACACACACACACACACACACACACACATATACATATACTTGCACACAATGGAGTTCTACTCAGCTATTAGAAACAATATTATAGCCTTTGAAGGTAAATGGCTGGCAAAGGAAGAAATTATGCTGAATGAAATTAGCCAAACCCAGAGACTCAAGAGTCAAATGTTTTCCCTCATTTTTGGAGGCTAGAGCATAACTCAGGCTTGGGTGAAAGGTCAAGCTCATGTACTAGACTCACCAAAGTCAAAGCAACATATAATCTAGGGGAACCATAGATATGTAGCAGGGAGAGGGAAGAGAGGGGAAGGAGGGATGATAGGGAGGGATCTGGGGGAGGGGAGAAATCAACAACATAGCTTACTCTTTACTACCCCAAGAAGCCAAATAATACTTATGCAATCATTTAATTCTGGAGAATGCACAATCATATATATGTGTATGTATAATATATATGATTTTATATATATACAAAAAAGACATCTATGTCTGTTATGAGGAGAAATACAGAAGAGTCAAGAGACTGGGGTGTTGGTGAAGTGGGGGAGATTCCGGATTAGGATCAGGGGCATATCATATTGTTACTACATATGCATTTATGATTGTACAACAACAACTCAATAAAAAAAATTTTAAAGGAGGAAAATCTGACCCCAAAAAAAAGACAAAGGAAATATCTATAGAGATGTGAATCCACTATGAGGAAACCCATGAAGAACAGTAGCAAAGAACAACAGTGCTAAAATGGCAGAGACCCATAATCATCCTAGGTCTAAAGGAATCAAAGAAGCTGCTAGAGAAGCTAAAATAGGGTTACTTGTTGGGAGCTGTGGCCTAATGATGCCACAAAGTCCTTATGATGGCCTTCTGAGGACTGAGGGCATATGTGTACTGACCCCACTCTCTATACATGTCACTGCTTCCCACTAGTCAAACCCATCTGGAAACCAAAGGCAGCAAGCAAAATGGAAAGAGAATCTGAAGAAGCCCATGAAAGAGATCCAATACAGAAGAACATTGGTAAGTCACTGATGTGGCTTGGATACAAAATATCCCCCAAAGAAACATGTTGAAGACTTGGTCCCCAATGCAGCAATGTTCAGAGGTGGAGCTTCTGAAGAGTGATTGGATCATAAGGTCTCTGACTTCATCAATGAATTAATCCACTGAGGAATTCACAGCTGAATAAATTATTGACAGGTGATGGGAAATGTAGAAGGATCATCATTTACACATTCCAAATAACTGTTGGAATCACTAGAGGGAATTAGGAGTGAATCCAACTATATCTAGTCCCCAGCCCTTTCCTCTCTTTCTTTCCCATCTGCCTTGAGGTAAGCAGCTTTCTTCTGCCATGTGCCATGTGCCATGCTCCTTCCTCATTCTTCCCTCCTCCCCTCCTCCTCCTCCTCCTGCAGTGCCAGATTTTGAACCTAGAGCCCCACATATGCTAAGCAAGCATTCTACCAATCTACCACTGAATTATATCCCCCATCCAACAAGCCCTTCTACCACTCTGCCTCATCTCAGGCCCAAAGTAACACAGCCTGCCAACCATGGACTAAAATCTCTGAAACCATGAAGTCAAAATAAATCTTTCTTCCTTTAAGTTGTTTATGTCAGGTATTTTGGTCACAGTAACAAAAATCTGACCAATTCAGTCATGGCAGTAGAGACAGAAAGGATACAATATAGAAACAAACATAACAGGACTTTGGGACTCATTGAATGTGGACACTGGAAAAGTCAAGCTGACTTCATTTCAATTCCCAATTAGTTGACTAGAATGATGACATCAACTGAAACTGTTTTTACTACAGGAATACAATCAGATTCTCATTGTATTCCTCAGGCACGGAAGGCCTTCTATCAACATTTGTTGGGCTGGGGGTGAATGGATGGATGATAGAAGTGAATTTGCGGGGAGATTATGTGTTATATAGTTTTAGATATACTGAGTTTATAGTACAGTGAAACAGTCTGGCAGGTGTTGAAATCTCAGCCTTAATCTCTGAAAAGGAAAGGAATAAAAATATACCTCTAAGAACTATATGCATTTACACAAAAAAAGAACTATGTGCACAAAAATGGCAACTGCAACCAAGTGATGAAATGACATAGAAAGTACAGAGAGAAAAGAAGATCTGACGACCACTTGGGTTCTCTCTGAATTTATGGGGGTAAAGAAAGAAGGGAAACAAAGAGAAAAGACCACTATATTTTGCCGTATTATTAAAATATATTCACATATATTTATGCATCTCTGGTAGGCTTTCTTTTTCTTGACACAGTATAGTCTTCCCTAAAATAAGTATGATACAAATGCAAGGGAGAGTCCGTCACTTACTCACTTGTCTCAGTAAGAGACTTTTGAGAGCCCCACATCCCATTCTTAATACTTTTACTTAACTTGAATCTAACACATTAATATTCTTTTAACTAAGAAAAGCCTATAATGCTTATCCTTTCAATAGTCACATGTTGAACACTATTATGTGCCCTGCACTATATGGAAATGAAAGTCAGTGTCCAGTCTTCAAGGAAATTAAAATTCATTTGTACTATAAAAACTAGTGAACATAAAACAATTCAAGTTTGGGGCTGGAGAGGTTGTCAGGAGTTACAGTGCTTTGCTGGCATGTGCAAAGAACAGGATTCAAATCCCAGCACCATGTAAAGAAAGAAATGTCAGAGCAATGAATGCCACATGAAAAACTAAATAAAATTGATTCTTTCCCCTCCCTCTGTCCCTATCTCTTAACAAAAAATAAAAATTAAAGTTCAATTAAGAGGTGACTTGATTGATCCAGACCAAATAGCATTTCATCCAGTTGGAAAGAACCAATCCCTGCTTTCTGTTTATTTCCCCTAATTCAGAAAACTGACAGAGGAGCTAAATCGTACATTTATATTGAAAGTTCAATCACACTATATAGTATATCTCTCTTTTTATTTCTTTCCCCGTGTTCCATAAGGTCTCAATTACCTTTGTATCTAGTGTCTGGCACATGATGCCATTCAATTAAATGTTCACTGATGAATTATTGAATCAAAAGCAAAGTCAAGCCCAAAGCAACTGAACCAATACATTTAACTATCTCTTATATGCAAATCTCAAGTTTTAAGGTTGGAGGTAGTTACCTAGCATAGTCTGTGACCTAGATTTCTTCTCTTAACTCTAGTCCCTACTGAAAGGAAAATGAGTCTGCAAACCACACATTCAGCAGTGCCTCCCAGACTTGAAAGTACATACTACTCACCTAGAGATCTTAATAAAATGAAGGTTCTGATAAATTATAATTGGAACAAGACCTGAGATTCGACATTTCTAACAAGCTCCCAGATAATGTTGTGCTCCTAGTCAGTGGACTTTTCGAGTATCAAGAGCCTGGATGACATTGCAAATGATGTGTATGTAGTGAGAGAGCCAGAATGAAGATCCTGCTCCCACATCTTGGTTGTATAGCCTTTCATAAGTCAATTCGCCTCCTAAGCCTTCCTTTATCATCAGTGGAAAAAACAAGAGTTAATAACAATAATAGCTAACACTTATTAAGTTTTTACTATGTAAAATACATAGTAAATACTATGCATTTACTAATGTTTCATACTTATAAATAGGGCTTAAGTTAAACAACCTCTCCAAGTAGAAACAGTAAATGGTAAACTGAGGCAGATTAACACAAGAAACTTCATTTTTAACCACTTTATAACACTGCCTACCTCCCCGGCCATTATGAAGATTAGATAATAGCAGCTAAGCCTCCCTTGGGTTGTATTTACCTATTTATCTTCATAATAGCCCTAGAACGTGAGTATTATTAATATGCCCCATCTTACAGTTGTTTTAAAAGGCCTAACCAAGTTAATTAGCCTAACCTTAGGTCAGTGTCAGTCAGGAACTGGAACCAGTGGGTGACCCTGCAGAGCCGGTGCTCTTTTGCCAGGAAAGGTGGAGGTGCAACTGAGGTCGCTGCACACCTTCACCCGCTCAGGGAGGTGTAATTGCCACTCACTGACAAAGCAAACCAAACTTCTACTCGTACCTTTAGGTATACCTGTGGGATGTGTCTCTACGCTCACACCTGCACCCCAAAAGCGGGTTAGGACTGTGGCGAAATAATGTGTCCCGCCCCAAAAAGGCCTGATTAACTAAACATCTTACATTTACACAGAAATAGATTTATTCTAACACGCCAACGTCCCCCGGAGTGTAACTCACACCTCCTACAAGCCCAGAGATTTGACCGGCCCGCGTCCCACCCCGACCGCCCCCAGCACCGCCCCTCCTGCCTCTCTGCATCCTGGGAGTCGCAGTCTCAACCAGTTCCGGAACTTGTAGTCCGGCTCGCACCAGGCTCCGCCCACATCCGGGCGCGAGCCAAAGGCCCCGCCCCTAATTCCATCAGTTCTCCAATACCGCCCTCTGCCGGCCTCTCTTTCGGTCGCCCGGATCGTAAACCGATTTCGAGAGCCCCGGAAACAAACCTTTCTCTTCCGGGTTGAGCGTTCAAGCGTCCGCACGTGGTTGAATTGCCAGTATTTGGGACCCTGCGCTTAACTTAATCTTATAATCTCAAAGCGAGGGGACCAAGCCGGAGCCATGGAGGGCCAGAGCGTGCAGGAGCTGCTGGCAAAGGCGGAGCAGGACGAGGCAGAGAAGCTGCAACGCATCACGGTACACAAGGAGCTGGAGCTGGAGTTTGACCTGGGCAACCTGCTGGCCTCTGACCGGAATCCCCCGACTGTGCTGCGGCAGGCTGGACCCACGCCGGAGGCCGAGCTGCGGGCCCTGGCACGGGACAATACGCAACTGCTCATCAACCAGCTGTGGCAGTTGCCCACTGAACGCGTAGAAGAAGCACTAGTGGCCCGGCTGCCCGAGCCCACTACGCGTCTGCCCCGTGAGAAACCGCTGCCGCGACCGCGGCCGCTTACACGCTGGCAGCAGTTCGCGCGCCTTAAGGGCATCCGTCCCAAGAAGAAGACCAATCTAGTGTGGGACGAGGTGAGCGGCCAGTGGCGGCGGCGCTGGGGTTACAAGCGCGCCCGGGATGACACCAAGGAGTGGCTGATCGAGGTTCCCGGTGGCGCCGACCCTCTGGAAGACCAGTTCGCCAAGCGGATTCAGGCAAAGAAGGAGCGCGTGGCCAAGAACGAGCTAAACCGACTGCGTAATCTGGCCCGTGCGCACAAGATGCAGCTGCCCAGCCCGGCCGGCCTGCACCCTACCGGACACCAGAGTAAGGAGGAACTGGGTCGCGCCATGCAGGTGGCCAAGGTCTCCACCGCCTCTGTGGGGCGCTTCCAGGAGCGCCTCCCCAAGGAGAAGGCTCCTCGGGGTTCCGGCAAGAAGAGGAAGTTTCAGCCCCTTTTTGGGGACTTTGCAGCCGAGAAAAAGAACCAGTTGGAGCTACTTCGAGTCATGAACAGCAAAAAGCCTCAACTGGACGTGACGAAGGCCACCAACAAGCAGATGAGAGAGGAGGACCAGGAGGAAGCTGCCAAGAGGAGGAAAATGAGCCGTACAGGCAAGAGAAAGGGGAACCGGCAGGGTCCTGGAGGCAAAAGGAAGGGCGGCCCGTCCAGCCAGAGAGGAAAGAGGAAAGGAAGTCTAGGAGACAAGATGCATTCCGGGCCACCTGGCTTGGGTGGCAAGAGGAAAGGAGGACAGCGCCAAGGAGGAAAGAGGAGGAAGTAACATTTCACCCTGGGACCTGTTCTGAATAGCAAGAACTGTGTATGCTAAATGTTAAGCTTTAGGTGCCTTGCAGGGCGGGGTGCAGAAATTGGGGGCCGCTGGCTTCCTTGAGCTTGAGGTTGAAGGGACAGAATTGCCCTCCCCTCGAGAGTATGTAAGTGTTGGACTCTACAGATTAATGCTTTTCCCACAACTGAGACTTTAGCTAGTGATGAAACGTATATTTGAGGACACAAGAATTAGGTAATAGTTTGGTCGTTTTATCTTTGGATATGGGGTGAGGGAGAGTTGGTTATATTTCAGAAACTTACAGTAGATTAATTTATACATTTCATTTTTTATTTTTGTAACTAGCTTGTATTCTCATCAAAACTGGGAGGGGAAAGGGAAAAACGACAACCGTTTTCATGAATGGGTTGAAAAAAAACTGTTGTAAAGGTTATTTAATAAAGATGTGTCTATCTAGCTTTGCTTTAAACTTTTTGAGGATTGGTAGAAATTGTACATGAAGACAGCGACCTGAATATCCAGTACAGATTATTTTTGATAACTTTCATAAAAGCACAGAAGTAGTTCGATTGTACTGGTTTGAGCAAGGCAAGTATTACACAACTGATGTCTTTTGTAAGAAATACTTAACACTTTTCAACCAGAACACATTGATTTGTTGCTATAAATGATAACTTTGGATTAATGTGTAAATAATGGCAATTAACCTTGTTAATCTAGAAAATACTTAAGTGTTTCCCAAAACTGATAACCCGTTTTTTTTAAAGTTCCACTTCAAGTAGAGTCTGGGGAAGAGAAAAATCCACAAAATCCTTAATTGGAACATCACTATCTTTTGACTCATTTGTCAAACTGGCTTGATTAGGAGGTGTAATCTGAAAATGACACACAGTAGGTCCAGAATCTGGGAGTCTTTTTTGCTGCTATAGAACTAAAAACTACCCTGCTCTTTTGGTCTTAACTTTTAAATTCTGAGAATTGGTTGCTTATTTGGGAATTTGTTTTTTAAAGCTTTCTTGATTTAGCTGTAGGGTACACAGCGCTAGCCCCATAATTTTTTGTTGTTGTTTCTTTTAGCCCCATAATTTAAAATAAAAAAGAACCTCGAACTTTTTGCAAGGTTCTTGTTTACCGTTCAAAGTTGAAATCAGAATTACCCCCACATCGCCCGCATCTTAGTCTCTTGACTCTTCTATATTGGAAATCCAGTGTCTTGATAATTTACTCTGAAATACTTTTAAAAGGCACAGAAGCACTTTAAAGAATTCAGAGTGGAAAAAGAAGGCCCAGTACTCCCTTTCCCCACGTGTGAAAAATAAAGCCAAGTGGAGATTAAAGGGGTACGCAGCTCTAGCGAGCAGTTGCATATACGGCAGGTTCAGAGGTGAAAGGTGAGACCAAGCAGCTGGAGCTTTCCTTCTCCTGTTCCGGATGGCTCGTGGGAAAATGATCTTTGGACTGCCGGCTGGAGCTTGGCCAGGTGACCTGGCGGAGCCGGTGAGCCGAGGCGGCCGAGGGGGCGGGAGGAAGGCCGTGACCGGGATTGGCAGGCCGCTGGGGCGGAGCGGGGCCGGAGGCGAGGAAGACGTTCTCGGAGCCATGGCCGCCGCTGCCCGGGTCCGAGTCGCTCATTTGCTGAGGCAACTGCAGAGCGCAGCGTGAGTGCAGGCCCGCGAGCTGGCGGGAGGTCGGGCAGGGGCCGCTGGGTGCCGCCGAGCCCGCGCAGTCTCCGGCGTGAGATCCGCCAGGGGCAGCGCAGTCTTCACCGGTTAGGGAGGCAGGTGCCGCGGTGCGCGGGGGAGGACAGCATTGCCACAGAATGGCACATGCAATCTTGCACGGTGCAGTGCGGCAGGTTTTATTCAGCTTCTCTGGCTTTAAGGAAACTGAGGCCCAAAGAAGATGGGACCTGGGCCCACATTGTGGCAGGCAGTGCAGAGCTTGGCACAGTGATCTAGACAAAATAACCTATCCAATAGACACTTATTGGGTGTGTATTTGTGCCATATATGCATATGAAAGACTCCAGGAGCAGTTTAAAGTATAGTGGGGATATATATATTACAGAGATCAGGATGAGTGGGCTGGAGCGGTGGCTTAGTGGTTGGGGCTCTTGCCTAGTATGCACAAGGACCCGAGTTGGAACCCCAGCACCATGTACACAACGGAGTGTCAGAGCAACGAAGCCTGCATGAAAAACTAAGTAGAAATTGATTCTTTCTCTCATTCTCCCTCCCTCCCTCTCTCCCTCTCTCTTTTAAAAAAAAAAATTAAAAAGATACTCAGGATGAGGGGATGGATGAAAAACTGGCCTGTGGCAAATCACAGCAGAAAGAGTATAGAAGGGAAGAAACCTCATGGAGTTACACTTCCTGACATACACATATTAATTTTTTATGACAGCTCTGACTCCCCCTCCAGAAATGCCAGATACATAGTAGTTGTTAGGTAAATACTGTTGAACATACATGTGCACCACTGGCCCTGGGAAAACATGGGAGTTTGATCTAACAAGTAAAGATATATGTAGGGACAAAGGAAGTGACTTAGGAATTTCAGGCAGGAGGAAGAGCAATACAAGAAACCAAGAGATGCAGTTCCAAGGTTCAGAGGTAAGTCTGGTCCTACCCTCATAGGAAGAGGTGAGAATGGAGAAGACAGATGGTTAAAGACCACAAAAAAATAGCTGAAGCTGGGCACTTACCATGACAAGGCGCTGTCCACACACTTTACATGTACTGTTAACAGCAGTAATTCTGACCCTTAAGCAACCCTATGAAATACTGTATTATTATTATCCTCTATTGTAGACAAAGGCATGGAGAATAATAATTTGTCCAGTGTCACATAGCTAAATTAAATCCAGATGTTGTGGTTTCACAGGCCTTGTTCCCAGGCCTATACTAAAGAATTTAAATTGTGTTCTGTAGACAACAGCTAACTAAAGCAGTATTTCTCATCCTGAAACATTAATATCTTGAAATGCCCCATGGTAAAAGAATTCCATGGCTAAGTAAGTTTGGGAAACAACTTGCCCTCTTGGAGAGTCAGAATATACATTAGCACATAAAGGGCTCTAAAAAGTCCTGTAGGAAGGTGAAGAAGATATGTTTAGCTGTGTTTAAATTCTCTGTTTTAAACCTGTATCATCATACAACTCTATCACACAACATGATTCATATCCCTTGGGACGAGTGTCATACAGAATATGTTTGTAGAATGATTCATTGGGAAAGGTGTTGCATGAGTAGAATTATGTCAGCATAATCTAGGGGCAGTGTGCAATGGAAAGGGAAGACAAGGTGTGGACTGAAACTTGACAAGAATCTCAATGTGGAAGCAGTCTCAGTACTACAGATCACAGTTTACTGGAACCTGGGGCCTTGGAAAAAGACTGACCAAAGGAACTGATGGGAATGAACCAAAGTTATCCAGAAGAGGAAGGAAAGTGTATTCCATGCAGGGAAATAACAAGGGCAAAATTGGGGGGGGGGGGAGATAGAGGGGGATTCAAGGAAAAGAACAAAGTTAATTTTCCAGAAGCTAAAACCCAGAGATGGAGCAAGATGAGGTGCTAAGCTGAAGAGGTCAACAGGGCCATTCAAGTAGGACCAGGTCTGAACTCTGCCAAGGAAGTAGCTTTAAACAACAGAGTGACAACATTGGAAATATGTCCCTGACTGACCACACTGGGAGACAGGTGACAAAGATGCAACCATGAGAAGTCCATTAGGAAGTGCACAGAAATCTGGATGAGAGGTGACAACAGAACCAGAAAGGGGCAAGTTCCTGGAGAGATAAGGGTGGATTCAGTTAGAGATACTAATATTTGGGGCCTTAATGCACGGTAGGCTTTATCAGGTGATGGCTGAAGGCAGCCCAGAGCCAAACCCAGCCTTTAAGGAATGGGTAGAATGGAGAAGGAGCCAGAGAAAGAACAATGAGAGGAAACCCAGGTGAGAAGGGGTCCTGGAAGCCAAGGAAAGAGTTCCATCTACTCCAGGGAAGCTGGAGGTGGCTCTCGGCGTTAGGTGCTACTAGCGCAAATGCTAGGAAGTCCCAGAGACCTGAGAATCCGGACTGAGAGAGCCAGGACTTGCTCGTGCAGCAGCCGGATTTCTGGGGACAAGGAATGTGCTGCGGTGGCGGTGGGGACCAAAATCGCGGAGCCAGCAAAGGTAAATGTAAACCAGGAGGGGAGAAACAGGGTGAGCAAGCATGAAACTCTTTAAATATGATGAGGGAGGGAAGAAGCGCGGGGAAATACAACACAATAGAGGTCCCCAGAAGGAAAAACGGGACAGGACTGGAACCTCAAGTAAGGAGTAGAAACGATAAATTGAGGTAGCATGGGAGGTTGATAGAAATTGAGTAGAAATAAAGGGGTGGGACAGGAAGCTCGTGTCCGGGAGCCTCGCCTTGGAAACCTTTGGGTGTGGATATTTTTCTTCCCTTTGCTTTGCTTTTCCTGTCGTTAGAGGGTTTAACACAGGACAAGCCCTGGAAAGTAAAATGCAACTGTCAGGGAGCCTCGTCCGGTCTGCCCTCCGGTCCCCTGCGGGAGCCTGTGGATCAGCTGGGACCGCTAGGTGGCAGCCTTGACTTATGATAGCGAACTCTCGCTTCCAAAGTCTATTTGACTTCACAATTCTTGGAAAGTTTTGAGATCTTGAGGGCCATTGAAATCCACCCTTTTCCTTCCTCCTTCGTTTTTCCTCTCCGATGTTTTAATTCCAATTTTGAATTTTGGCGGGGTGGGAGGAGGAGGAGGTCACGCACTCGAGTATCGACTGAGAACCTCACTGTAACACCATCCTGCAAGTCCTAGAAAGAAATAAAACCGAGCAGGAGAAAGAAGCCGGAGAAGGAACAGTACCAGAAATAAAAGATCAAGATAGGGAAGGGAGGGAACGTTTCAAAAATTAAGGACGTGGAAAATCTGTAGAGAAGCCGACTGAGGAGGGAGGATTTAGGGGAGTCGGCGCGCCCAGCCTGAGCGCTCTGGGGGCGTCCCGGGCGGGGACAAGCGCTTGGAATCCGAAGCTGCAACTGGGCAAAGAGGGGTCGGGGACGCCAGGTGGTGAAACTGAGGCCTTGGCTCAGGGGAGGCCCAACTGTAGGCACGGGACCAGGACTTATTTAAAGAAAAACTTTTATCACCTTGAACACTGGAAGAAAGTTCCCATGGTGGCGGGGGCGGGGGTGAGCAAGAGCAGGAGCACGCATGCAAAGAACCTTAGGTGGATCTGGTCAAAGCTCTGAACTTGGAAGAGCTGAGGGCTTGGATGAAGTCGAGGACCCCCATCTTAAACCTCGTGTACCTCCAGAATGCTTATCTCAGCTGCCTGAAGGCCTTTAATAGGTGCTGCTAAAATTCATGAAAGAATTATCCTACAACTCTGGAAGGGCTCTGGATCGACTTTGTCCATCACGATTAAGGGGGTTTTTCTGTTTTGTTTTGTTTTTCATATTGTACAGTGCCTGACAATCATTACCAGTCTGAATAGGTCTTAGGACTATAATGCATGTGAAATTTACTTTATGTCTTCTCCTTTCTGCTTTTCTTTTTCCTAGATGCAAGTGCCCAGCACATTCCTATACTTACTCCCAAGGTAATACATTTGTGTTTTCACACTAGCCACAGCTTTGGTTTCTAGAGTTGGCATTTAGAATACCTCTGGGCCATGTGTAAAGCCAGAAGATCAAGGTGTGTAAGACAGGAAGGTTGATGAAAATAGCTACCTTTGCTATGTCATTGGTAATATATAGATAAGGAGGAGAGGTGATTGTATGCTACTGATGTGTTTGGTCAAAATATATGTTTAATGCTATCTATAACACTCCTATTTTAAGTATATGGAATATTTGTCAATGCTAAAAATTTACTGATATAATTTTAAGAATATCTAGATTTGTGTTGGAGTTAGGCTCAGTGGTGGAGCTACTTGCCTAGCATGCATAAGACCCTGGGTTTGATCCCTAGCACTGAGAAATTTTAGAAAGAATGTCTAGTTCATCAAATAAAATAAATCAAAATGAAGCCTTGGGACGTTTATAAGACATCTCTAAAAGAATAAGGTGGTCCCTAGAAAGAAAAATCATCTGCATCCATTTTTAAATAACATTCGATTTCTTAAAAATTAAAAATAATGACAAAAGTTTTAAGTTCCCACCAATGTCTTAATCCTTACCAAACTCCATTGTCCACAGAGCAGCAGGAAGCTGATTCTAGCTTTAGCGTGACCTCAGAGTGTCACATGAATTACTGACACAAAAACTGATTTTGCCTCTTGGAAGAAAAGGTCAAAATCTAAACACTGAGGCAAGGGCAGGGGCTGACCATATAGGACACTAAGCAGAGGCCCAAGGGACTAGCTTGCTCATCTTTCAGGACAAGCCACCAGGCCTTCCCACACAGTGTGAACTCTGAGAGATAGAAGTATACCCAGTCTTCTTGGAGAACCTCAGGGGCCTAGGCAGAATTTTGTCTTCAGGTGATTTGCTATAAACAACCTCAGTTGGTTTCAACAAAGAATTAGTAATTTGCTATTTGGAGAATAAAATTAATAATAATTCGAGAAAAATAATCGCATGGTTATCTAGGACCCAATTTATTTTAGTAACAGGAATAATAGTAATAATAATAATTTCTTTAAAGTCTATGAAGATCAAAGAAATTTGAATTTTGATAAAGGTGACTTTGCCCTAAGGGAGCCAATGTTAAGAATGTTATCAAATTTTTTTCTTTACTTTATGACTGACTGGGACTGATATAAACAAGTGAAAAAATAGATAAAACTTGATGGAACTTAGTGGGAACCTCTTTTTATTCTAATATGACAGAAAATTGTATTTGTTTTAATGAAAACCTGCTACTTTGCAAATAAATAGCAATTTATAAATTTTTTATTAAATTTCATCAAGAGTGGATACATTTGAGAAATGTAAATATCTTACTGTGATGTTATCTCTGTGGAAAAAAGTGTAATTCAAACAAATTATTACAATGACTATAAGAAGTATAAACAGAACTGTGAAGGGTTTACTAATAGTTGATCTCAAACAATAACCCAACTCAGAGAATTCTTTTTATACATTATGTTTTCAAATATTTTTAAAATTTCAGTGGAGAAAATTTTAAATCACTTTATTTCACAAAATCAGCAATAAATTCTATCTTAATATGTAGATATTGGTTTTAATTTGATATGAAACCTGAAAGATATATTTTAGGAAAGACTTCAAGGAAGATGCTAGGTTATACTGTCTATATATATATATATATATATATATATATATATATGCTTTATTTTTGAAGCCTGCTCTGAAACCTATTTCTACATTTCCAGCTCCTGGACTTTCACCTTCTGGAAAAACAACAGATTATGCCTTTGAGGTAGATTTAATTAAGCCATTCTTTCTTTTATGAGTGACCTGGGAAAAAAATACAACTGTAGTGTTTTGCTAATGCATTAGCATTTCATTTGAATCTCTTATTAATTGAAATCACTATCTGATTAGGCCCTAATTAACAAAGCACCCTGTGAAGATAATGGAATATAAATCTTCTGAGAACAAAAGTACTTCTATACAGCCATTAAAACAGAATAAGCGTTGGGGATGTAGCTCAGTGGTAGAGCACCTGCTTAGTATGAATGAGGCCCTGGGTTTGATCCCTAGGACCAAATAAATAAATAAATATTCCCTAGGACCAAATAAATAAATATTCCCCATTCTGCACACTCTCTGAATTATGTATGCTACCTGTTAAATCTTCTGTAGTTACAACAATTCCCAAAGAACTCGAAGTAATTTGCTGAAGCAAGTATAAAGGAATAACTTTCATGCATTTTTATCACATTGCATATAATTACTTATAATTATTTGTTTAGTCCCTGCCTCCTCCTACTCCAGGAGTCATAAATTGCAATGTCACTAGATGCTCACAGAGCACAAACCCCATCTAAAGGGTATAGCCACCACTCAGTCCCACAAGATTGCTACCTCATGGGAATATAGTCCCAGTGTTGCCAGCTTATTCAAGAGAGATAGAAACCAAGGGGGTCAAATTGGATCTCTTTAATTCTGATTTTTAATAATCATGAGCCAGTTTTTTAAAAAAGAAAAGAAATTTAAACACAACATGGATCAAATAAAATGTCTTTGGGCCCAAAAAATGACCCATTATCCATCAGTATGAATGCTCTTCTTTCATCTGTAAATTGCGTGAGTCCGTGTTTCTCTTTCTCATAGTTGTATTTCATGAACCTAATACAGTGCCTGGTTGAGTAGGAATATAGTTAGAAACATACAAATACACATGCACATACCAGAGTGGAAAAGCGGACAGATAAAGGGGCTAAAAATACACACAGAAGGTAATATTTAAATGGGAAAGTGAGAAATTAGACAGTTAATTTAGATGCAGAGGTTGGGGAAGGCAGAGATTTGAAGCTGAAAGAACAATTGAGAGTTTACGATGTTCTTCAGAAAAGACAAATATATAATTTCAATGTGATTGAAGCCAAGGTCCCCTTAAAGAAGTGTGAGGCCAGATGGTGGGTGACCTAGAAGACCATACTAAGGAATATATACTCTAGGTAAGGAGGACCACTTAAAGTTTTTAGAAATGGAATGGCCAACTCTCTGACACAATCTACACCAAAATCTTCTTTTCTTTGCTTTAGATGGCTGTTTCAAATATTAGATATGGAGCAGGAGTTACAAAAGAAGTAGGCATGGCAAGTATCTGAGATATCTACAATCTTCTACTATAAATGTTATATGTCTTGTAAAACAAGGACTAATGGACAATTGTGTCCCGTATGCTTAAAGATGTAAAATGTTTATGTTTGCCCAAAGGATCTATTACAGTTTTAGTACAATCAAATCTAACCTAATTTTTTTAAATTGTAGGACCTACAGAACATGGGGGCTAAAAATGTTTGCTTGATGACAGATAAGAACCTCTCCCGGCTCCCTCCTGTACAAGTAGTTATGGATTCCCTAGTGAAGAATGGCATCAACTTTCAGGTTTATGATGATGTGAGAGTGGAACCAACAGACACAAGGTAGTTTTATAGTGTCATTTTTATTTATTTACTTTAAGCAGAAGCCAGCACACATCACTGTTGGTGAAAACTTGCCCAAAGCCTTATTTTATGGTATGAGAATGTCTTTTTAAAAATTTTTTAATATAGTGCTTTTTATTTCCCTCTCTCTAAGCTTCAAGGATGCAATCGAATTTGCCAGAAAGGGAGCTTTTGATGCCTATGTTGCTGTGGGTGGCGGCTCCACCATGGACACCTGCAAAGCTGCTAATTTATACGCCTCCAGCCCTCACTCAGAGTTCCTTGATTATGTCAATGCCCCCATTGGGAAGGGAAAGCCCGTGACTGATCCTCTTAAGCCTCTGATTGCAGGTAAAACTGTTGGCGAGTTTGTTTCATTTTATAATTGGCAAAAGGCCTTAGGAAAGATGGCAGCTAGTAATCTTAGGTTCGGTGTTTCTAAAACTTTCTGATATGTTCGTTTCAAATCAATGCTTCGTTTGGAGATCAAAACAGATGGCAGTTCATTCATTTTGAAAATCCTGATCTTCATTATTGCACAGATAGAGACAATTTGAGTCAGCGGGAAGAAGTTTGCAGATTTAGGCTATGAAGTCACTGTGCAGAGGAGGGGGAAGGTCCTCGCTGACATTTGATGAGATCCCTCTGTTGGCAGGCTTGTCCTCTAAACCCATCTGTTTTGTCCCATTTTGCCAGCCACTGTGGAGTTTAAGGAGAACATTTGCTGTTATTTTTCAATGACTCAACCCTTTCTTCCACATAATGGCTCTTCAGCTGACCTCAGGCTTTGTCTCTTCCCAGGGACATGTGGCCATGGCCACATCATTCGGGAGGACATCTGCTCCATGGCTTCTCAGAGCACAGACACTCAAATCTGAAGCAAACTAGTTTGTGTGTTCCATAGGAAACCTTGGAATTTTCCAGTCTTTACTTCCCTCCCATTTTTATGTCTGTTGGCATATTACGATTTGAAGTTGTATTGCTAAAATGCAATAACTGGAACCGAGAAATATTCTCAGTTCAAGTCCTGTCCTCTTCCTGCCCCCCTTCGCCTGCCCCTATTGTGAATGGTCCCTGTGATGGGACACAAGAGAGTCAGTGGCAGACGAACTGCACTGATGGGAATGAGGACCCAGCGGGGAGCCCCGTAATTGGGGTCTGGCAAATGGAACCCTCTGGTGAAACTGTGTCAGCCTCACGCAGAGGGGTGGTTAGTAAAGTTTAGGAACTTGACAGAACTACAAAACCATGGAGTCCAGCAAAGGCAGAGTGTTCCTGTGCTTGCTGCCAAGAGGGAATAAAGATGTCTTTTAGAGACAGCAACTATGAATGTCCTTACAGAGGTGCAGCTCAGCCTGCGTTTGAATACCCAGCTGCAGCTGCTTGAGCCCAAGGTTCCCAGGGCTCACTGCTGTTAATACAAACATTACACATGAATGATTAATACACATGTACGTTAATGAAGACAAAGACATCATGCATGCACAGATACATGCATGTCAGCACAGACAGACAGCATAGATATTAAACATTCATGTCTATATTACGGATGTAGACAATATATATATTAAACATTCATGCACACTCACCAAACATGCATTTTAATGCAGACACGGATATCATATCTGTAGGTTAACACAGACACAGAGGTCACACAGCATATCAAATACACATTAATACAGACACTGGGCATAGTAAACATACATTCATGCAACAGCACAGACGTAATACGTGTTAAACCTACACATATATCAATGCAGACATCACCATGCAGGTTAAATGAATAGAGTACAATACAGGTCTTACATGCCTGTCAATGCAAGCACAGACAACACGCATGTTAGGTTTACATACATGTTATCAGATGCAAATATCAAGCAAGCAGCAGGGTCAGCAAAGCTTCCTTCTCTAACTAGGTTCTTTATTTCTAAGGTTGAATTAAATATTTTCATTAACCTTTATTTAGGATGCTTTATTAAAATTAATATTATTTTGTTCAAGTCCCAACTACCTCAGGAACTGGGAGTGAAACTACCGGGGTTGCCATTTTTGACTATGAATGCTTGAAAGTAAAAACTGGTAAGAACTTTGCCCATAATTCTTTTAATCTTTTCCCTTTTCTTGAACCCCACTCTTTAGAAATCAACAAGTTGTGGAGTTAAGTAAAGAATATATACAGATGTACATTGTCTTTCTTTTTCCAAGTTCATATAAAAAATAACATCATTTTGAAAATTATCTACAAAAGCGTATCAAAATGCCCTGGGTTTACATGGCCTTTCTTTAGTTTGTGTTAGTGATTATGTTTCAGTGATAAAAGGACATTCCCTTTCTACAACCATTTTTTTTTACATTTTAAATCAATTTCACTGCAATGTGATTTTTATATAATAAAATGCACACATTTAAGAGTCTGGCTTAGTGAGTTTTGACAAATATATGTGCCCATGTCACCACAACCCCCATCAAGATATTAAACATTCCCAGAAAGTTGCTAGTGACCATCTCAGCTGGTCCCTCCCATGCCATTCCCAGGTCACTTCTGCTCAGTTTTCTGTCTTAGTGATTTTCATCCTATCTTCTCTGTTTGTCCTTGACTCTGGGCTAATGTGGTAGGAATGTCCCTCTCCTTGAGTCTGGCTCAGTATCCTGCTTCCAGGCCTTTGTAGCAGAAGAAGTTGATATTCAACTGCAAACTTAGGGTAACTTCTTTTTAATTCCATTATGCTTTGACATTATTAAAGAAAATAATAGTTGCCAACACTTAAATTCTGACTTTTGCATTACATTATCTCATTGGATCCCTGCAACAGCTCTAGCAGGGATGTAGATCTATGTTATTTTAACCTAAATGTATAGAGAACTCAGATAGGCTAGGTGACTTGCCCAAAGACACGAAGAAATTTGATCGGCTAATAAACCCATAAACCAGCTCTCTGGAATTTAACAGTAAATAAGCCCTGATTCGCAGTATTTACCAGTTTCAGTGATGTAAATATTCCTAGCATGGCCAATGATGTCACTTTCCAGGCACTGGGGTGAGATGTATGCACTTGGCCCCCGGGATGTACTAGAAGCAGCTCCAGCCCGCCTTCAGTGGGAGGATGGGGACAATGAGTTTCTGATTCCAAATCTCTTTCTACTGTTCCTTATTGCCTCCCTACATGAGAATGAACCTTTTCTCATATTTTTATGGAGTAATATTTCATCCTAAAGTTATTTAATTTTTAAAAAATGGTAAAATGTTGCCCATACCTTTAGCCTCTATTAAATATCCTTATGTTTTAGGCATTGCTTCACGAGCCATCAAACCCACACTGGGACTTGTTGACCCTCTGCACACCCTCCACATGCCTAGCCGGGTGGTTGCCAATAGTGGCTTCGATGTGCTCTGGTAGGTACTGGTGCCCCCTGGAGGGGCATTTTCTTTTCTTTTCTCCATATTTTCTTTTACTGATACATTATAGTAGTACACAATAGAGGGATTTGTTATTTCATATCCATACATGCACACAGTATAACCATATAATTTAGCCACTTTCATTCCCTAGTATTTCCCCTTTCCATCCACTCCTCTGGAGGGACTTTTTTTTTTTTTTTTTTTTTGAGGGACTTTTTCAATACCAGGTCTACAGACAGTATTTTATTGCTTAAGTGCCCATTTACAGATGCCTCTTGCATTGGCTGTCATTATCCTCTTTCCCAGATGGCAGTATGGAAGGTAAAGGTGATCACTAGATGTGCCCACCTGAGCTGCAAGCCTATTCAGGATGGACCACCCCAGCCACAGCCACGGCCACAGGAAGGAACAGTGTGAGGTGGCGTGCAGTGTCTCAGGACCACACTTCCAGCCTTTATGGCTGTGCACCCTAGGGAAGGACCAGGGCTGCACCACAGAAGAAGACAAGGATAGGTGCTGGTGTCTCCCGAACATCAGCCCAGATGTGTGCACAGTGCCACCACATGACACACAGCATCACTTCCTTGCAGCTGTACGTAATATGAGACTTTCGCTGAAAGAAGAGAAACTAGATTTTCAGGTGGTTAGTGACTTGCCCAAAGTCTGTGTGACCCCTTGGCTTCAGCTATGGTATGCCAACAACTCCCTTTCAGGGTTTCTTTTTCTTTTTTTTCCCCCCTTTGTGGTACTATAGATTGAACCCAGGGACACTTTACCACTGAGATACATCCACAGCCCTTTTTATTTTTATTTTGAGGCAAAGCTTTAGTAAGTTGCCCAGGCAACCTTGACCTTGGGATCCTCCTGCCTTCCAAGTTGCTGGGATTACAGGCTTGTGCCCCATCATGGTTTCTATCACAGACCTCACTTCAAACTCCACGTCATTAGTTCCAGTGGCCTCACAAGGTCTCACAGGTGCTTCACGTTCAGCATGTCCCAAACCCCCCTAATTCAGCCATCTGCATGTAGACATTTTTGTCACTTTTTCACGTCTCTGACATTAGGACATATCTTAAAATCTGTGGCATGGTAGTGTGTTTTTTTATCCTCAGCAGCACATTAAAAAATGATCAACCTTACAAGGCATGGTATCCTGAATTCAATGAGATCTGGTAATTCTCTTAATCAACCCATACCCCACAGCTTCTCGTGAGTCCACTAGCTTAGCAAAAAGCAGGACTCAGTATGAACTGCTCCCTTCTTTCGTGCCCATGCTCAGCCATCAGAGCCTGTCTCTTGTCCTGCTTCAATCTCTTACATCTGCTCTGTCTTCTCAATCTTCATTGATTGTTCCTACTTGGTTCTGGTCTGCCCAGCTCTCACCCGGACCATTTCAGCAGACTCTTAATTGGTTTTCCTAATTTCCTCCCATAGTTCTTCCATCTGTGCTACATCATGGCCTCAGCAAAATTCCGTATTGCAATACGACCATCTCACGCACAGGAACATGCATACTTTTGTGTGCATGAACACATGCCTCTTTACCGTACAGGTCTTTCAGGGTCTTTCCATGCCTAAGACCTGAAAGCCAAACTCCTTAGGCCCTGGCGTGTCTCCAGTGCTCAGCTCTTTACCTACTTGGAGAACTTGTTTGTTAATTACACGTAAGCATCTTTTCCTCAACAGAGCCCTTGCTGACCTTTCCTCTTTTCTCAATTACAACTGGCCGTTCGTCTCTGCTGGACCCCTGGGTGGCCGATCATTGCTTCTGAGACACACTCTCTCTTCACTTGCCCTTACCTCTACTTTACTGTGAGCTTGGAAAGAACAGGGACATCTTCCTGTCTCCTCTAGGTCTTCCCCTGGCACATTGACAATCACATCACAGGTATTAAATTAACTGATGCTAAATGACAGTCACATGAGCAGGAGGTGACAGTGTTAGGATCCATGCTAGGTCTATCCATGTCCCTGGCCTGCTTTTCCCACTATATTCTGCTGCCTGCCAAGAGACTGCAGTATCCAATTCCATTCTAGTCAATATTGTCAGAACTTTGATGAGCTGTCTCCTATTTACTTAGAAATAAGGGAGATAAGATTATTTCCCCTAACTATAAGGTACGTAATAAATACATCGTGGCCCAAAGCCACCTTTACAGTAATAATTCACAGGCCCAAAGAACTTCATTACCAACCAGGATGGAGGACAGTAGGAAGGAAAATGATGGTAATTGCTTGTGTTAGTCAACTTCCTGTCACCATAACAAAATGCCTGACATAGTCAATTTAAAAGGAGAAAAGGCTTATTTTGTTCAAAAGATAGTTCTCTGCTACTCAAATTAAAAATGAGCAAACCCTCCATTGTAACCCTGAAAACTATAATTCATGGAAAACATACTTCATTTTACATTGTGTCCCAGTGCATCTTTGATCTGGATGATTTCTGTCTAGTCTCATCTGCAGTTAAGGAGCAAGATTCCAGAGCAGATCTGCAAGTAAGGCAGCTCTGAAGTCTAGTACTTGAAATAGCGCTGATCCTGAGTTGGGGACACATAAGAAAAAATAATCCGATTTTTCAGGTGAAGAATTAATAAGTTTTAGAATGTTCCAGGAAGTGATTTACAAGGGTTAACTCATTTAGTTTTCATAGTTTCTCCATGAACCAGTACTATTATTTATCTATGTCACAGAAAGGGTAGTGCCTTACCCCTGGTCTATAGCACGAGGCCAGTGCCAGAATTTATGGCTGCACAGCTGACCCCAAAGCCTGTGGGCTCACATACTACACTGTACTCACTATACTCTTTATTGTGTGTCTCTCTCACTCTCAATATCTATCCCTCTCTCTCTCTTTTCTTTCTTTTTCTTTTTCTTTTTTTTTTTTTTTTTTTGTTGTTGTTGTTGTTGTTGTGATACTGAGCATTGAACCCAGGGGCTCTTTAACACTGAGCTATATACTTACTCTTTTTTATTTTTTATTTGGATACAGTCTTGCTAAATTGCCAGCCTAGCCTTGAACTTGCAATTCTCCTGCCTCAACCTCTCAAGTTGTTAATTATAGGAATGTGCCACCATATCCAGTTACTACACAATAATTTCTCCATCTCTCTCTCTCTCTCTCTTTTTTTTTTTTTTTTTTTTTTTTTGGTCCTGGGGATTGAACTCAGGAGTTCTTTTACCACTGAGCTACATCCTTAGCCCTTGTTATTTATTTTCATATTGAGACATGTCTAGTTAAATTGCTGAGGCTGACCTTGAACTTGCAATCCTCCTGCCTCAGCCTCCTGAGTTTCTAGGATTACAGGTAAGCACAACACCTAGCCACACTGTACTCTTTTTTTTTTTTTTAAGAGAGAGGGACAGTGAGAGAGAGAAAATCTATTCTATTTAGTTTTTCACATGGCCTTCGGTGCTCCAACACTTAGTTATGTACTTGGTGCTGGGGTTAGAACCTGCATCCTCACACATACCAGGCAACCACAGTAACCACTGAGCCACTGCTCCAGCCCCTACACTGTACTCTTAATAGGACTCTGTGTAACTACGTAACTGTGACCCTCCTTTGGTATTATGATACTTGATCTATGCTAGGTATAAAATGATGTATATCTACAAAGAAGTCATTTTTTAGATTCAGTATTTCTTTTTATTTTCATGGCTCAAATGTTAAATAATTCAGGGGCTGAAGCAGTGGCTCAGTGGTTACAGTGCTTGCCTGGCATGCATGAGTACACGAGTTCAGATCCCAGCACCCATGTGCACAATTTAGTGTCAAAACAACAAAAGCCATGTGAAAAAACTCAATAAAAATTGATTCTCTCTGTCTCTTTCTCTCTCTCTCTCACTGTCCTTCTGTCTTTAAAAAAAATTATAAAAAAGTAAATAATTCAGCATCATAAAGATTTCTTTACACTGGAAAAGAATCATATGTAATCTTTTTTAAATTAATTCTATTATTTTTTAGATATTTTATTGGTGCATAACTTATGTAACAGTGAGCTTTGTTGTTACATTTTATATTTATATATGCACACAACATAATTTAGCCAATTTCATTATGAATTTATTTTTATTTGATACATAGAAACAAAAAATTGCAGATATTAATGAGGTACCACATGAGGTTCTGTTACATATAGATATTATGTGATCAGATTAAACATATCTATCTCCTCTAGAATTTATCATTTCTTTATGGCAAAAAGAAGTACTCAAAATCCTTTCTCCTAGCTGTTTGAGATATGTAACAGTCACTAACTATAGTCACCCTACTGTGCAATATAGCACACTAGAACGTCTTACTCCTAACTGCAATTTAGTACCCATTGGTCAACCCTATAATACTAGTTAAAAACACCATAGGACTGCCCATGTAAACCTGATTATATACATTTCTGTGCTAAGCAATGACTGTCATGGACAAGAGATTGCCTGCTGGGATATACCTGGGGAATATATTGTGATCCCAGTGCTAAAGAGAATATCCACAGTGGAGTGAGAGCTGCTTTGTTATTGAATGTGGGTAAGGAAGGAGAGAGACAATGGCTTCATTCTGTGTATTTTAAATATTTCTCTTTAGCCACGCGCTGGAATCATATACTGCCGTTCCCTACCACATGCGGAGCCCCTGCCCTTCCAATCCCATCATGCGGCCAGCATACCAGGGCAGCAACCCAATCAGTGACATTTGGGCAGTCCACGCACTGCGGATCGTTGCTAAGTACCTTAAGAGGTATGTCACCCTGAGGGGGTAGAGACAGAACATAAAAACTACACTCTGGGCTGGAGCAGTGAGTGGCTCAGTAGTTGGAGTGCTTGCCTGGCATGCAATAGGACCTGGGTTCAAACCCCAGCACCACATACACAGCTAGGTGTCAGAGAAACAAAGGCCAGGTGAAAAAATAATGTTGATTCTCTCTTTCCTCTCTATCACTCTCTCTCTCTGTCTGTCTAGGGGGAAAAAAACTGCCCTCTGCCCTCACATGAAGCATAGCATGATGTACCCGATCATGAAATATCCTGAGTGTATATGTTCACCAACTTGACCCATGGATGTGGAGAAGCAGCATTCACTGGTGACCTTTGACAAAATCAAGGGACAGCTGGTGAACACTAGATCCTTCTGTCTGAAAAGGCAAGGGCTGCCAGGGGACAAATGGAAGCCCCTGATTTATGAAGATGCAGATAGAATACATAGAGGTTTATTCTTCAAAGCCTCAAAATGGAAATGAGGATGAGGGGCCAAGTCCTTGAAATTCAGTTCCCCAGGCAGAAATGAGCACCTGTAGGTAGGTGTTGGCTGAGCCCATCCAGGGCTTCCCAAAGGTACACGAAAGCCACCGGTTGAGCATGTGAACTCGATTTAAGAAATAAATCGGTAAATAATGCCGATCCAGGAGACATAAAAGGCTGAAAATGGAAAAGGATTCCTAAAAGGTTTTGAAACATTTAAGAATACAAATACAGGGTTGGAAGGTGGTTCAGCGGTTGCAGCACTGGCCTGGCATGCGCAAGGACACAGGTTAGACCCCCAGCACCACATATACAATGAAGTGTCAGAACAACGAAAGCCACATGAAAAACTAAATAAAAAATTGGTTCTCTCTTTGTCTCTCACTGTCCCTCTTTCTCTTTAAAAACATAAATAAATACAAATACAGCCCAGTGCAGTGGCATGCACCTATAGTCCCAACTGTTAGGGAAGCTAAGGCAGGAGGACCACTTGAACCCAGGAGTTCAAGGCCAGCCTAAACGACACAGAGAGGCCCATCTCTTAAAAAAAAAAAAAAAGAAAAGAAAGAAATTTAAGAGAGAGGGACAGAGAGAGAGAGAGAGAATCAATCTTATTTAGTTTTCATGTGACTTTCCTTGCTCGGACATTTCATTGTGTATGTGGTGCTGGAGTTTACACCCATGTCCTTGTGCATGCCAGGCAAGCGCTGTAACCACTGAGCCACACTCCAGCCCTCAAAATATTTTTCAAAGAATGCATATATAGCTCTCTTTCTGCCATGTTGGAGCCTGTAAGGCCTGCTGGGAACAGAACTTCTAAAAGGCAAATATGTCTGGAAGGCTGTGATGCAAGGCCATGTTTGCTGGCTATAAGCAAGGTCTCTGGAACCAAAGAGAGCACACGGCTCTTCTTAAAATTGAAGATGTTTCCAATGGAGAAGAAATGAGTTCTACTTGAGCATGACATGTGCATATGTGTACAAAGCAAAAAACAACACAGTGACTCCTGACGGCAAACCAAACAAAACCAGGGTAATCTGGGGAAAGGTAACTCATGCTCACGGAAACAGGGGCATGCATGGTCCAGGCCAAATTCCAAGGCAACCTTCCTGCTAAGGCAATTAGACACAGAATCCATTTGATGCTATACCCCTCAAGGATTTAAAATAATGGAAAATAAATAAAAATGGATTTATGTTCTTGTAAAAAAATGATGCAAATACAGTCAAAAATTTCTTAAAGAGAGAGGGACAGTGAGAGAGAGAGAGGATCAATTTTATTTAGTTTTTCATGTGGCCTTCATTGCTCTGAGACATTGTTGTGTATGTGGTGCTGGGGTTCAAACTTGCATACTCATGCATGCTAGGCAAGTGCCGTAATGGCTGAGCCAAGGCTCCAGCTCCCCCCAAAAATTTTAAAGAATGCTAATACAGGACTGGAGCAGTGGCTCCGCGGTAGAGCACTTACCTGGCATGCATGAGGACCCAGGATCAAACCCCAGCACCACATTACACAACTAAGTATTGGAAAAATCTGAAAAATCAGATGAAAAAATAAACGAAATTGATTCTCTCTCTCTCTTTAAAAAAAATACAAATGTATGCATATAAGCATTTATAGTCACAGGCTATGATAGAATAAATAACAAAGGGCTCCTGAGACAACAAAGATATATAACCATCCCTGTGTGTCCAAGGGGCATTGGTTTCAGGACCCTCTGGGACACCAAAATCTGCAGGTGCTCAATTCCCTTTTATAAAATGACATAGTCTTTGCATAGAACCAACGCCCAACCTCCCCTTATGTTTTTAACTCTCTATTGCTTATAATACCTAATAGCTACTATAATGCAAATGCTATATAAATAGTTATCATACGGTATTGTTTAGGGAATAATGACATGAAAAAAATCCATGTAAGTTCAGTTCAGATGCACTTGTTTTCTTCCAAATATTTTCAGTGCATGTTTGGTTCAATCTATGGATGCAGACCCATGGATATGGAGGAACAACAATACTTAAAAATAACACCTAAAGGGCTGGAGCGGTGACTCGGCAGTTACAGCGCTTGCCCGGCATGCCTGAGCACACAGGTTCAAACCCCAGCTCCACGTACACAACTGAGTGTTGGAGCAACTAAGGCCATGTGAAAAACTAAATAAAGTTGTTTCTCTCTTTCTCTGCCTCTCTCTCACTGTCCCTCTCTCTAAAAAAAAAAAATTGATTCTCTCTCTCTCTTTCATTGTACTTACGTCTTTAAAAAAAATTACACCTGAGACATTAAGACATATGTGAAATCACACTCATTTTTTTACATATACATAATGGAGAGAAAAGGCACGGACAGGTTAGGCCTAGATATGGACAAAGTGCCCCTTCTGGCTTTGGTCTATAAGCTTCCACACCACTTGAAATATTTTAAGAACTATTCCAGAGGACCTAGGTCATAGCAGTTAGAATTAATATTATTCTGTTGCTATCACTGTTTCTATCACTTCTGTTTGCATAATCCATAAGTATGTGGTTTGGAAATTCAGAGAATGCGAAAGGGGGGCCTTGGGCTGCATTTTGTAGTAGAGGCACCAGGATGGGGGAAGGGACACAGAAATTATGACAGCTCCACAGAGAAGCACAGCAGCATTGGGCTACGTAGAAGCAGACACACAAAACCAGGGATCTGGTTTGTTTGACAGAGACAGAGTTGGCAGAGTCACAGTGGGAGTTACGGGGATGAGATGGACAGAGAGAAGGCTGAAAGCTCCTGCATCGACTGCTGTACCTTGTCATTGAGGAATAAGGAAGTAGCACTGGGTTTTGGAAAGGAGGCACAAACTCCTAACTATTCCAAATGAAAGGGGAAAAGAAAGGCTGTGGCAGTTTTCTGTCATAACAGGAACCCTCACTTAAGGCAAAATCAAGAAACACCAAGTAGAAGTGGTTTGCCTGCCACTTCCGCAGGGTTTCCAAGCAATGTGTGCAGAAAGGTTGTGCTGAATCTCAAAGGGCCTTTGAGAATTTGCTTTTCCAAAGTGGCACCAGGGACACACACAGAGCATGCAAAGACTCAGCCTACAATAACATCCCACTTCACATTAACAGGAGAATAATGCGCAGTTTCCACAGGTACCAAAAGAGGTCCCCAGTGAGTCCGATTGGGGTGAGTGTCACAGAAGGAAAGGTGGATGGGTGGGCTGGGGTTGGACCGCAGTCAGCCCAGGGCGACAGTGGTGGAAGGTGCATTCTGAGATTATGTTTAAGTCCATTCACTGCTGCTGTCAAGGTCATTGACAAATGAAGAAGAAGAATGAGTTGCAGGGCACTTCCCTAGAGCAGTTCTCACAGTTCAAGGATCCGGGCTTTTCTTCCCCTGGTACTGTTACATCACATGAGCAGCTGACAGCGTATTTATTATGCCATTGATGAGAAAATATGTTTCCCTTTGGTTTTCATTTAAGAGACAAGGCGTCGTTTGAATAACTTGCCTAATTTTTCTTCCTACCAAGTAGCATTTATTTTCTTTTTTCCCCCCTCCAGATATTTCCCCTAAGGCAGCTCTTACTCAATAGGAAATGCTGATGTTGATGTGTTGTTGTTCATTATTTATATAATTCACAGGGCTGTCAGACATCCTGATGATCTTGAAGCAAAGTCTAATATGCACTTGGCAAGCGCCTTTGCTGGCATTGGCTTTGGAAATGCTGGTGTTCATCTGTGGTGAGTGAATATGAGATTTTATTTCTTTACTCAAGCCATTGCTTTTACAAACAAATATTTATAATTTAGGACTAGTGGTCAAATTTAAATATGCTGTAGAAGGAAGAAACTTAATTTAAAGGCCTTAAGTATTTTCTTAATTTAAAAGTTTATTGGGTCATAGGTTTTTTTATAACAGCTTTTAAAGCTATAACTCATATACTATACAATTCATCCATTTAGAGTATACAAGTCAATGATTTTTAGTATATAAACGAAGTTCTGCAACCATCAATTTTAGAACATCTTATTATCCTAAAAAGAAATCCCATACCAAACAGCTTTCACCGACCAATCCCCTTCCCTCAGTATTAAGTGACTAATGATCTACTTTCTATCTCTATGGATTTCTCCATTCTGGGCATTTTATATAAATTAAATCATTTTACATCCTCACCAGCAGTGGATCCGGGTTCTGATTCCTCCAAAGCCTTGCCATGTGTTGTAGATTTTTAAAATCTCAAATGCAGGGTTTCCCCCTAATCACTACACACACACACCACACACACACCACGCATGCACGCACGTACGCACGCACGCACGCACACATGAGGGACCAGATTTTTTATCAGTAGCCCAGAATTGATCTGTTTGATAAGAACTTTATTAATATGTTACTTTAAAATTGAAAACCACAGTGTTGAGAATTAAACATAGTCCTTTGCTAGAGTGAGTGTAAGGAAATAGTTCACTGCACAACTCTGCTGCTAATGGGAACGTAACTTGGTTACACCTTTCCAAAAAGTGAGTGAACAAAATGTACCCAGAGCTGGAAAAATACTTATACCCCTTAACCCACTAAATCACTTCTAGGAATCTAACCTAAAGAAATATCCATGCTATAATCCACAAATTTCCTTGGAAGCATGTTCACCTTAAATGTTATTTGTAATTGAAAATTTTTGATGCTAACTAAACTCCCAACAGCTAATGGTTAACTAAAATGCAGAACTTAAAGAATAAAACAAGGCCAAAAAAAAAGAACAAATAAAATAAGGCCACTAAAATAATGCTCTAGAACACATTTATATGGGAAGTGTTTACAAAGAATATTAAGTAACAAAAGCAATGCGTAAAACTATATGCACGATATGATCATAAATTAAGCATATGCATAAAATGACTAGAAGGAAATAGGATTATGAATAGTTTTTGTTTTCTACAAAGAGTATAGGCAACTGTTAAAATAAAAACAATCAACTTAAGATTCTGAATATCACTAAAAAGTTAACTTTTTAGTTAACTTTGGCATCATAAAAGCCCACAAAGCAATAATTTTCTGAGCCTAAGAGAGGTAAAACACATTACAAAGAACACAACAACTCAGACAATCAATAGCTTCTGGTTTGTTTCATGAAGGATGGGCTGGGAGCTCCGTTTTTTGTTTTTTGTTTTTTTCTTTTGTAAATGTTCATGTACTTCACAAAAATAATTCTTTCCATGAAATATAAATCCTTTGATAAACAAGCACAACATCGTTCAATAAACCAGATTAAACAAAACTACAGACATTTTACTCACATAAAACATTTCATTTTCACTCTATTATGAAATACCATAACAAGTAAAAATGTTAACTTGTCACAATATTTATCTTCTGAATCATTTTGTAAACTCTAACAACTTCCTATTTGTTCATTAAGAATTCAAGAGGATATAAAGATTTTATTTTCAGTAAAACAAAAACTGTGATGCCTTTTCTTGATGATAATTAAATCTAAACATATTCATAACGTAGAATTGAAGCAAGAGAAATCAGTTAAACTAGAATTAACAGCTTCTCAGGCCCAACTAACCCATTACTATTCAATGCCGTTAGTATGTAACATTTGAAAGGATCTATTACGAATCAGAGGGACAGACCTCTGGTGGTCCAGCTTGCATGTTGTTGAATGGCATACAATTCTATGATCATTTGAATTTGAATATTTCACAGGTGTTATTAATGAATATGCTGAACTTTGAGTGAATCATAGTGATCCTTAAATCCAAGAAAACAAGAATACATAGCTCTGTAAGGTAAAGATACTATCCAGAGACTGTGAAGGACTCCCCTACATAAGAGGGTCTTTGTGTAGTTAATTTGAATTCTGATGTCTGTATGCCAACATAGTAATTTTTTTTCTTTTCTAGCCATGGAATGTCCTACCCAATTTCAGGTTTAGTGAAGACATATAAAGCAAAGGATTACAACGTGGATCACCCACTGGTGGTAAAAATAATTAATAATAAATTATTTAATTAAATCTTATTTTCCTCACAATTTCCATAAGTATATTTGTCCATTCCTTTTGCTGGTCTCATGCATGCAACTCCTGAGACCTTTACCCCTGAGCTACACCCCAAGCCCACATTTGTCAATTTTTGACTGATTGGGGTAACTTAATAATCAGAGTATACAGGAGGAAGAACAGCTTTGCTGTCTGTCTCTCCCCAGCCCCACGGCCTTTCTGTGGTACTCACATCCCCAGCAGTGTTCACGTTCACAGCTCAGATGTTTCCAGAGCGGCACCTGGAGACAGCAGAAATATTGGGTATGAACCTTATGCTTAATCTGTGACCCACAGAGGTGGAGCGTTTCCTAGGATTGCTTCTGAAGGTAACTGTAAAGAATAACACCAAAAATGTTGCTTTGGAGTAGTTTAAAAATAAAAGGTCAGTGACTTGCTCAAAGCCCTATCTAGCATGAATATACAGAATCTTCTGTTTGTAAGAGTCTACTAAGAATGAAACAGGGAAGGGTTGGCGCAGTGGCTCAGCCATTAGAGCACGCCCAGTGTGCGTGAGGACCAGGGCTTGAACCCCAGTACCACATACACAACTAAGTGTCAGAGCAACAAAGGCCAGATAAAATAAATAAATAAAACTGATTCTCTCATTTTCAATCTCTCTCTCTCTCTCTCTCTCTCTCTCTCTTTTCTTCTTCTTCTTCTTCTTCCTTCTTTGTTCTTTCTTCATCTTCTTTTTAAATGCACACCTATAATCTCAGGGACTTAGGAGGCTGAGGCAGGAAGATGGGGAGTTCAAAGCCAGTTATAGCAACTTAGTAAGTACCTGAGCAACTTTGAGACCCAGTCTCAAAATAAAAAATATAAAGGGCTGGGGTTGTGGCTAAATGTTCCTGGGTTCAATCTTCAGTACAAAGAGAGAGAGAGAAAGAAAGAAAGAGAAACTGAACCGGGCAGGAGGGGTGGTTCAGCAGTAGAGCACTTGCCTCACATGTGCAAGGACCAGGGTTTGAACCCCAGCACCACATACACAACTAAGTGCTGGAAAAACAAAAAACATGAAAAAAGAAATAAAATTGACTCTCTCTCTCTCTCTCTCATAAAAAAATGAAACAGAACCAAATATTATTTCTTTTAAATTTATAGTAATATTATTTTCTCTGCTTTCATCCCCAAGAAAAGTATAACTCTGTACATACTATAAATGTTTTTAGTTTTTATTACATGGAATTGATAGTAAAATGAATATAAGTCTAAAAGCAACAGTAAATTACCCATCATAGAGAATCTAAACAATAAGAAACTTTACTAAAAATATCCCAAATGAACTCTTTACCATACTGTAGAATAAATAATACCTATAATAAGACATCCACATTGCCTTCTGAATCTTACCAGAAATAAAAATTATATTCCAGATAGCTGGAGTGGAAATTAAAATGTTGATGTTTTTCTGAAACGAGAAGCCTTTTAAGCAGACTTGAGTATTTGATTAATTTGCAAACCACCTTATTCCTCTACTTGTGTTTAGGGTGGGAAAGGAAAGGCTAAAAAGAAAACTTCATTATGTTCCTCTAGCTCCAGCCGTTGGAGAGACCATTTCCAAAGAGGTGGGAATGACCGACCGCAGGCATCCTCTGCGAGCGTGGCTTCCCCTCAGCTCCCCTCACACACTGGCCCACTGTGCTCCCACCAAGTTCCAGGGGCTGTGCTGGGTGTGTTAGTGTCAGACGCCTAGGACCCAGAGTGTGCTGTGAGAACACGCCACCAACTTTACCCAGATCTTCTGGTCTCTTTTCCCTTCTGGATGGGAATATGTCATCCAACCATATGCTGGGACATAGCTGCCTTTGTAAATATGCACACAGTTCAAATGGCAGGGGTGGGGAGCAGCAAATCACAGGCTACATTTATGGAAAATGGGAAATTTGTTAGAGAACTTGAAGTTCACATTCCAGACAGCCATCATCTTTACTGAGAAAACCCTTCCTCTAATAGATAAAATCCAGGCTGGAAGAACCCACAAATTCTTTCTTCTTACATAGGAAATTTTCATGTTATCCCATATTTGTGCATTAAATATTTTGATTTTTATATGTAATCTGAGTTTCTTAGGTATAGAACAATGTATTCTCTTTTCCTACCCCCCCTCTAAAGAACTTCATAGAAAAACCCAGAGATTTTGATGGGGTGTTTTGTGGTAGCCATCCTAGAACATGAAAACATCACAAACCCTGTATGGTCTGTCACCTTCCCTCATCCATGTTTTAGCTGCTGCTGGGTAATACAGATTGGTTATGTCAGGCAAGGCTTACCTTCCATCTAGCTATTCTCCAACTAGCCCTGGATCTAGATTACTAAAGCAGTTGTCATTGTCATAGAAAGGAAAGTTTAAACCAATTTAGTAATGTGCTTCAACATGAAGGTGAACTGTAAATTCTAGTGTCTTTCAGGGACACTTTGTATAAACTTCATACACTGCTGTGTTCCATTTACAAAGTGCTTGGCTTCCTGGCAGTGAAGATGTTCACTCAAAAGATGTGGAATGGGGGCTGGAGCTTCAGCTCAGTGGTTATGGTGCTTGCCTGACATGTGCAAGGATGTGGATTTGAACCCCAGCACCACGTATACAATACAATGAAGTGTCAGAGCAACGAGAGTCACATGGAAAACTAAATAAAATTGATTCTCTCTCTAAAAAAAAAGAAAAGAAAGAAAGGGATGGGGAATAGGTCAGTGCAGATGCTAAGTGTTGGAGAGTCAATTCCCTTCCTCTGGGAATTTTCACTGTGCCTGAGGACAGAACCCCAGGGCTCTTCCAGATTAACACCTCTATGATTATGTGCATTAATTATTAACTGTGTCAAAATTCTGTCCTTACAAATCTCCAAACCTTAGCAACCTTCTTGCCTCTTCACTGACATCATTAATATCTATACTTGAAGCATAGTTTTCTGAGAGGCTTCATGTTCTTGCCCAACTGGTACTGTAATATTATTAAGAGGAAACTTCCCTGCCCTTTGACAATAGAAACCAAAATAAGAAAGTTTTCTAGCTATGGAGAGGAAATATTACCTTCCTTGATCACTGTAACCCATTTTTGTCATTCTTATTTTGTTCCTTTTTGGTGGTTAATGTGGGAGTTTTGGTACTTTATGTCCTTATCTCACAAGGCTTTTGCCAAGGGCTCATCTTCCTCCTCCTCCTCCTCCTGCTTTCTATCTCCCTCCCCCACTGTGTGTGTGTGTGTGTGTGTGTGTGTGTGTGTGTGTTTTCACTGGGGATTTAACCCAGGGACCTGCACAGGCTAGGCAAGTGCTCAACCACTGAAAAACATCCCCAGCTCCCAGGGTCTTGTCTTTTTTTAAGATGTTGCTGTGAGAAAAGACATTGAACATGTACACCTCTAGATGTCAGCAAATTCCGAGGCTTGAAAATCACATAAGCTGAGTTTTGCCTGCAAATGCTCCTTCCTCCTCTTGCCAGCACCAGCCTTCTTTTCTGGTCTCCTTTCTGTGTCTTTCTTCTTGCCTCTGTTCATCTTCTTCCCCACCACACAAGGGTTAAGCAGGTTGGAACTGGCAGTTCCTTGGAAATGTGAGAGCCAAGTTAACAGCCCAAGCCAACTTCTCTTGCAGAGACCCTTAGCTTCTCAGTCTGACCTCACCAGCAGGTTTTCTGTTGGGTTGACCATTGACCATTGGCCATCTCGAGGGAGGCATGCACATTATGTATTCAGCTGAGCTTGTGCCTGATGGACACCCAAAGCCCTTTTTCCCCTTCCTCCTCCCCACTCCCTCCTTCCCCTCCTCCTCCTTCCCCTCCTCTCCCTCCTCCTAACCCTGCTCCTAATCCTCCTCCTCCTCCTTCTCTCCTTCCCTTTCC